>OY978023.1:12861855-13034539 GCA_963854515.1 Pandemis heparana | reverse complement strand
GACAATAAAACGAGTGTCATTTTGTGAACCTGCCTGAAATATGGCCGAACAGCCGAGTGAAGAAGACCCAAGGGAGCCCCCGACATTATAATGAACAAATTATGAGAAAAATGACTATTGAATTAGTCTGTAGAAACGCAGTGTGATTTTTAATAATTTTTTTTATTAACAACCATAAGACTGATTTGTTTAGAAAGTGTCATTTTCTGTTTTTATGAATAAAAACCAACCGGGAAATCAAAAAGTTTAGTTTTATTTAGCAAATTGATGGACTAAAATTTAAAAATGTAATTTGTGTGGCAACAATGTAATTTGTGTGGCGTGAATATTTTCGCCAGCGAATTTTAGCTAAAGTATTGAAGACCGAAGAGTGCCTCTTTTTGCATTTTGTTCATCATTCCAATCTCTACCATAATATATTATCAAAATATGAAATAAAAGAAAAAAAAACGTGCCACGCAAATTACCAAAAAACGTCCTGTTCAAAAATTCACCCATTTACAGTAAACTACATTGCGCAGTAATAATTGAAGGCATGAAATCACAAAAGAGTCAAAAACTTATTACCCTTGCAGTATTATACAATTTTCTTTGACGCTAACCTTTATTCTATATTGTCAAAGTATATTGCGAAACAAGTAGTTTATAAATTCAACGTTAATAAATTATAATGTACTGTTTGGTATTAGAGATGTTTTTGCAATGATGTAGGGTTTATTTAAGTTCTAACTGTGAACACTTCAATAGCTCTAATCTTTCTTTTACTACATTCGAATGCTAGTCTAATGCTTGTGTAATGCAATTAACATCTTCATTATGAATAATATTGCTAGTATAATGCTTCTGTAATGCACTTGGCAACTTCATTGATTCTTTAATGCGATTGACACCTACTTTGACCACAATAATGCTAATATAATGCTAATATAATGCGATGTAATGCAATTATACAACCTATGTAGGATCTAAAGCTGTATAATTTGTGCCCAAATAAGCACTACAGTAGCCGTATAAACGTTTATAATGCTACTATATAACTAACTCAAAATGCTTAAACGATACAGAAATGCTGTAAGTCGGCCGTTATACTGCTTTGATGTGTTACTTGGGTAGAACCCTTAGGCTCTGCCTACCCCGTAAGGGCTAAAGACGAGTTTTTTTCCCATATTCATGTACCTATGTATGTATTACTACAAAGTGGTATAATTCTGTGTAGGTATTACTACAAAATTACACAGCACAATTTAATTTTCGACTAGTCAATGATTGTAATTTTCTTCTAATGTGCTTGTACAGTCACCAGCATAAATAAGTGATCATTTTTGTACCTTGTCGCTTTCAGTCGTTACATGATTTCGTATGGTTTTTCAAACATGACTTTAAAGTGACAAGGTACAAAAGTGATCACTTATTTATGCTGGTGACTGTACATTAAATTTAATGTACAAGCACATTAGAGCCATTGAATGGCATTTTCACGTAATGCTTTCAAAAATCCCGGCCCCATGTATTAAATTAAATAAAAAAAAATATATATAATAAATATAAAAAATAAATTATTATTATTATATTAAATTTCTACATTAGCCCATTCATAAAAGGCTAGGTGTATACAAAGCTGTTTTAGCATAATGCGTTTTGTATGTGTCTGAAAGAGGCAAATTCCAATTGGTATAAAAAAACTAACGAATGTTAAGTTGACATATACATAAAAGCTTTATAAGGCAGAAATACAGATTAAAACTGATGGTATCTTTATTAACGGAATCGACGCTGTATTGGTAGAGCTATATTTACTACCGAAACCGATCTACATATACCTAATGCCTACCAAATTTGAAGTCAATCCGACCACAGAGGAAGTGTCGAAAAAGACTTGCAAACTTTGAAGTAGATAAGTCTTACCAGCATGTATATTTAACTTAATTAAATCTAACTAATATTATAAATGCGAAAGTATGGATGGATGAATGGATGGATGGATGGATGGATGTATGTTTGTTTGTTACTCAATCACGCCAGAACGGCCCAACGGATCTGGATGAAATTCGGCACATAGATAGAGAAAAGTCTGAAATAGCACATAGGCTACTTTTTATCCCGGAAAATTGCGTTGTTCTCGCGGGATAGCGATAAATGAATTTTTTGCAGACGAAGTCGCTGGCAACAGCTAGTAAGTACATATAATACGAATACTGGAAGTTAAATAAAAGCTCATTAAACCTGATTTGAATTGTAAAAAAGTTTTCATGTGGATAAGAGGATAAGGTAAGTCTATCGTATCGTAAGGCCCGTAGGAAATCTATGTCGACTTAAAAAAGGGAAGTGCCTATACCATCTCAATCACTGAAGCAAAAACAAATTAATTAATCTTCTGATCCAGCAAGGCCACATCGGGCATAAATTAAAATGAGAAAAATAAACTTTTACCCAATAATATTCGATTTCCTACAGTTTTTATGCGTTCCTAGTACCTACAGAAGGCCGCCGCCAAGGTGGCCGCAACAATTTATCATGACCGTTGCTTTGTTTTTCTTTGTTAGTTAAGAGTGTTTTAATGTCTATAATATTCAGGTAAGTATGGGTTGTTTCAAAGTCAAACCCAGGCTTGTGAACGGCTATTCGCCACGGTCTGAGCCAGTTCTTTATGCCTTTGTTTGACCTACATTAAAGAAACGCTGGAAGTGGCTGAAAACAGCGGACCGCGGTTTGGGGCCCGACTTTTTAAGCATATTACAAATACAAGAGAAAAATTGTGCGGAATTTGAAATAGGATTGCTTGGAGTAGAGATACGTTACACACTAGAAATTATTTCATCTGATTGAAAAATGAAATACCTACGAGCTGTAGTTTTCTGGCAATTCATAATAGATTTTTACATCCGAATGGAATTTTCGAGGGTCACGCTTTTAAAAATTGCGCCTCTGGAAAGTTTCCGAAAATAGTCATTCCACGGTCGTTACATTGAATATATTTTTTTACTCATAAAGAAAATATTGTTATTAAACAATGGTACTACTTATAATTATTGTAGGTATCGTTCGTTCTGCCAGCAGATAATAATGGTGGTCAAAAGGCAAAGGTGACATGCTAATCATAATTCAGTCCTCGATGACCGATGACTCACTTGTGACAAAAATGATTGACGAAACAATATAAAAATCCCATTAGCAATTAATTAAATAAATGAAGTACGCATTGTTATGAATAAGTTTGCTTAGGTACAGTGAGGTGAGTCACGGTAAAGTAAAGACAGAATGCTTACGAGTAGCAAACTTCCGACGCGATACGAACGTGCCTGTGGTCACGGTCTCACGGTGTGAGAAACACGGGGAATGGTAACAGTTGTGACGTTGTGTAACTATTCCTTTACCTCTACGTATTAAAAAAATAAGGGAAAGTGCCTTCGACACTTCGACGTGCTCGAGCGCTGGGTAGCTGACATGAAAAACCTTACAGGCGGTCAAACGTAAACGACATGCCATTTTTTGCCACTTTGAACTAAATACTCGATTAAAAACGTTCGCTTGTTAAACTTTTGTTGTCTTTTTTTAGCTGTCACTTTTTTTCATTTTTTTTCCGCAGGCACGGCACGATAAAACTGAAATTTTGGTTTAAAAAAAGCGTGTTTTCAGATTGCAGAAGAGAATAATACTTACTTCATAAAATGATTATTACGAGTTCACAAAATCGTTTTATAACGTGATGTGATTTACGTCCATCACATTTAAAAATCAACCGCATTTTTATAGTCTCTTGTCCTTAACATGCATCAAATATATTTTTGTTCTTATTATCAACCTTAAATCCTTCACTTTGGACTTATCTCAAATGAAGAGTGCTCTTTCAAAACATCTTTCTTTCCCGACATTGCCATTTTGAATATGGTCCCAACACGTGCTTTTAAAGTTATATTTAAAACTGCTGCGGTTACAGACATAAGCTCTTTTCAAAACAACTACTCTCATAACCCTTCTTTTTTACAACTGTCAGCTTTTCTTGATGACTGCATTCCTTGGATGGTCATATATCACTCGAAAAAATAAACAAAGTGTTAAGAGGGCCACATTCCAATGCATTATGGTTGGATGTTCGAAATCCGTTTAGTAATTTATCATTCAAAATGGAAAAGAGTAGTTTCGTTACTAAACTACTGATAAGCGTGAAATGGCTTCCGACAACTTCTATTCTGAAGAAGCCTAATTTATGAGGAGAGATTTATTAAAGGTTATAAATGTGTAACAACGTAGCGTGAATACGTAACCCTATACATTTATTTATCTAAGTAACTATGTAAAAATCAAACCCTATGACTCGTCACAAAGTTATAGAGATGTCAAAGAACTTGTTGCAGCGTCTTCGTGTACTTTCTGCGAGAACTTTGCTTTTTCCCGCGTTAAAAAGTAGCCAATGTTGGTCAGGGTTAAATGTACATGATACAATAATTCATGAAAAAAAATTCACGTAAAATTCATGTAATTCATGTAATTACTAACACTAAAATAAGTTATCAAATGTTACTAACACAATAATCCTTGTTGGTCGTAAATAAAATTATTATTATTATTATTATAAATATTTATGTATAAACCAGAAGTTCCCAAACTTTTTTTCTCATAGAACACTTTCAAAGTTTTGTTGTTTTTGGTAGACCCGCTGCTGCTACATTTTTTCCTTTCTAATATTTTACCTTTTTTTTCGTGCCAAGAATTGGATTGGTTTTTACTGGCACACCATGTAGAGTCACGGGCTTTCAGCTAGTGATGGCAAATTTTAGTAAAGATCCGAACGAAATGTGCATAGTGATAAAGGTGTGTGTACAGTCAATGGCATAAATATGTTACCAAAACGTCATAAACATCTATACATCTTTATGCCACAAACAATAAAGTTGGTGACACATATATCTGACTTGATGGCAGTATCGATATTTTATGCCCTGCACCAACAACTAAAACCTTTTGCAATAGCTGTAGAGCCGCAGTTGACCGCATACATTATTTATTAATACGCAAAATCACATTAACGCTAATTACGTCGCGCGGAATCCCGGTGGCTTCCGGAAAACCAACGCCAAGGTTAGCGGCTCTATAAGTCTACACGACGCGAGTTACTGTCAGAACCAGCAACTAAGCTGTCATTGAATTTCATGCAATGCAAGTAAGGACCAAATAAACACAACTAAATAAAATTAAGGTACTGTTAAACTGAACAAAAGCATTGGTCACCGGTATTCAAGAATATATTATTTCCAAGACACAACGCCATTTCTAATACGACTATCGCGTGAAGAGGCCACGCAGGCATCTCTGTCTGTCACAAACCACAGGCATAGCATTAGCATAGCATTAGACTACAAGGCAACGTTCAGAAATCAGGCTAATACTTAGTAGTCTTAGTACTAATAATCAGGCTTAGTACATAGCACATGTACAAAGTGGAATTTATTCGCAAGAATAGCGAGCAGCCAGTGCAGGATGGAAGTGGTCGTTCATTTAGCGTTCCAAGGTGGAAAGAGGGTTCTCTATTGATTTGCCGAAAATTTTATTGCCGAATTTCACTTCCCAACCAACGTTTGGCCGAATTTCATTTTGCCGAATCATCATTAAGGCAACCTGTTAAAATGATTAGTTTCATTTTCCAAACTCACGATTGCCAACTCAACGTTTGTTTTTTTTTTACATGGTCACTTATTATCATGGTCATATTTTATATAGCCAAATGGTACTACTTAACCATTAATAAAAAATAAGACATTCTAAGGTAAAATAAAGACTGTCTGTTTATAAATTAAAACAAACATGTTCGCCGCACCTAAACCTAAATTAATCCAAATTAATCATAAGAGTTTTTCGGCCTAATGTAACATTTCATATTCATATTCATATTCATTTATTTGCCATGTGACTGTGATTCCAAAAGCTTAAAATCAAAATGATATTCGTCTTCATGAAAAATTTGCCAATTGTCAGTTGTCAAAGTGAACATTCGGTGAAATGTTGGTTGCCAAATGAAATTCGATCAAATAAAATTTGGCGAAAAGGTTGAACACCCTATTATCCAAAAAAACACAGAACTATTATTATAATCTGTAAAACGTAAAGCGTAAGCGCCGTGTTCGATAACGACGGCCGTGTTTGCGGAGGGCGCGGCGAGGCTAGTGCTGTCACGCTAGATCAGTGTTTCTCAACCTGTAGTCCGCGGACCCCTGGGGGTCCGAGAGTATATGTATGGGGGTCCGCGTTGTCATCTCTGGACCATACATAAATGCTAATAAGTCTCGTAATTTTGTATCTGTAATAACTAAAATAAATACCTAATCCGATTTTTTTGCTGTTTATTTTATTAAGGGGGTCCATGTAAACTGTGCTCGATTTCCTAGAGGTAGAGGCTGAAGAAGGTTGGGAAACGCTGCACTAGATGATGAACTCCCTACTAAGTTACTGTACGACGTGTAAATGAGGCGTTTCTGAGCGTTTCGAACGTTGAACAATGCAATACAATGACTCTATTGATCACCTCAATTAGCAATACAGAAAATAGGTACATTAATTCTAATTGTTTGACATTTAATTTTAAATGATGATGTAATTTTGTAATGAAAAAATTATTTTATTTATTTCGAGCCACGTAATGCTCATAGAATTTTGTTAGTTATGAAAAGCCTTAAAGTTTTGTTAGTATAGAAAATACGAATGTCAAGCAATAATAATAAAATGTCGAAAATAACATTTTGTTCAACCCGAGACCATGCAAACGTCCTTAAAAGGATTAGTGGTAATTTGTAGTGTTAAGCACTTAGTTACCTGCCTATGTACAAGTATGTCCTAAAAACAAATTCAAAGTAGTATGTGAATACTGAATAGATTATTTTTGCATTGGCAAGGATTAAACTGTCACTATTATCGTGATACTCGTATGTCAATATAGAATCGCGGATTTCAAACAACCGGTTTTGGATCTTAGTTATATGGATCGCGATTTTTTTTTTTTTATATGAATAGGAAGGCAAACGAGCAAGTGGGTCACATGATGGTAAGCGATCACCACTGCCCATAGACACCCGCAACCCCGGAGGGAGTGCAGATGCGTTGCCAACCTAGAGGGCTAAGATGAAATGCCTCCTGTGCCTGTAATTTCCCCGGCTGTCTATCTCCACACCGGAACACAGCATGCAAGCATTGCTGCTTAGCGGCAGGATTAGCGAGTAAGATGGTGGTAGCGATCCGGACGGACCTTGCACAAGGTCCTACCACCCGCAAAACCCCGATATGCGTCGTTCACACGATAGTAGGTAAATGATCATCGAATTTTTAGATCTAATACATGCCGTTAGGTAGGTATACCTATTCGAATGAATATTCCTACTACGCCATCTTTTGTACCGCCATTGCAACACTATGAAACCAGCCTTATTGAAGAAAAGACCCAAGGTTCGAGCTGGGAAACCCCAATGCTGCAAAAACCACGTTACACTGACCTTCCCCTCCCCTCAACAATCTAAGAAACATGATCTAAAAACGGGGAGTTCTTGTAACATGAGAGCTTAAGTTATTTTGGTTGCCGATGTTGCGAATGCAGTGAAAGTAGCCGGATGCGTTTTGAATTTATTAACTAGAGTCGCGCGCGGCTTTGTCCGTGCATTCTTGATAAGATTGCGATGGAAAGTTAGTGGCAGTGCCATTTATTATTCACAAGGTAGCCACAAAGTACTAAGGCCCACTTGCAGTAAAAGATAAATCTTGATTTAGTCACTAAATCTGGTTTAAAGCTTGACAGTTCCATACAATTTGACACTACTAAATCGATTTTAAATTTTAACACTAAACCGAGGTTTAAATTTTTTCAGCAATACAGCCTAAATGTCATGAGTTTTTTATAGTTATCTAATCTTTAAATAGGTATGCTATAATTTGTCTATCGTTCCTCAAAGGAGCGCCTGTAACAGACTTTTATACTAAACATGTTCTTAACACATAGTAATCGTGATCCGCATATAATTAACCTATAGAGTGGAAATATAACACTGCCCTTGCATTTAAAAAAAAAAGAAAAAAAACCGTATATGCCATTATAATTTTGAACCATTATGTATTTTCACCCATTATACATTTCAAATTCATACATTATTTACATGTATTTTGAACCGCACCCGGTCCAATGATTTTTGCCTTTTGTCTATACTACATTTAATTTAGAATGAGAAACCACAACAACATTATTGACGACACGCAAATAAAGTGACATTCTTGTGACATTAGAACAATTTTATTTTGCGGCTGCCAAACTATTGCCCTGTACTATTTGCTAGGTAAGAAATAGTTGACCAGAGGCAATATAATATTATTGTGGTTTCTCATTCTAAATTAAATGAAGTATAGGCCAGCTAAAAGCAAATCATTCCGTCTATAGACCGACCGCCCTCGCCTGAGGTGTGCGAGACGCGTGTGCGAGGGAACGAGAGAGGTGCGGGCGGTAAGCGCACTACCCGCCCGCACCTCCCTCGGTCCCCTTTGTCGTCCCACCCCGCGCCCCAGTGATGATGACGATGACATCATCTCCAGCCTACGTTCCACTGCTGCGCACAGGCCTGTAGAACTCTATTGGTTAATTATAGGTCGTGACTATTCATCCGACCGGCAGTACCGTGTCGTTTCATGTGTTTACTTCGACAAGGAGTCAGTTCACCTTGACACGCTGTCAATGTCGTCACCGAATCGTGATCCTGTCAAAGTGAGGGTACAATCAAGGGCGTTGCCAGGAATAGAGTGGGGGGGGGGGGGTCAGTTGATGAAAAAAAGCAGCTGCTTCTTTTCTTACTCGCTTTTTTTTTTATGTGAATAGGAAGGCAAACGAGCAAGTGGGTCACCTGATGGTAAGCGATCACCACTGCCCATAGACACCCACAACCCCGGAGGGATTGCAGATGCGTTGCCAACCTAGAGGACTTGGATAAAATGCCTCTTGTGCCCGTAATTTCCCCGGCTGTCTTACTCTCCACACTGGAACACAGCAGTGCAAGCACTGCTGCTTAGCGGCAGGATTAGCGAGTAAGATGGCCAAAGAGCAGCAGTGAAATTTCTGGTAGAGTCCAGGGTTAATATCGATACAGCATCATGTCAAATATACACCCCCTTGCAAAAAATCGGGCACCTATGGTTTAGGCATTAAAGCTTAGAAAGTAATAGTTTTATGCACATAAATGCACATATAATTCAAAAACCATGGGTGCCCTTTTTTTTGCAAGGGAGTAGGTATATGTATCACCGACCATGTTTGTGCCATGAATGTATACATGTTTTTGACGTGTTGGTAACGTACATTTATGTCCTTGACTGTACTTTGCCATTTGATGTAAATTTGTCAGATGTGTTTGTGTCATCATTTTCTTAGCGTTTTTCCTGGCATTTGCCACGGCTCTGTGAACCTAGGGTCCGCTTTAACAACCTAATCCCAAGATTTGGCGTAGGCACTAGTTTTTACAGAAGCGACTGCCATCTGACCCTCCAACCCAGAAGGGTAACTAAGACTTATTGGGATTGGTCCGGTTTCCTCACGATGTTTTCCTTCACCGAAAAGCTCATGGTAAATTTCAAATGTAATTTCGCACATAAATTCCGAAAAACTCAGAGGTGCGAGCCCGCGGGATTCGACCCCGCGACCCTCTGCTTGAGAGGCCACAGTTCAAACCACTAGTCTACCACGGCTTTTTTAGACGTGTTTGTGTCATTATCATTATTTATGTTTAAATACAAACATAGATTTCACCGTACTTACAATAAAGGTCTGTGGCAACAAGGACACGCCTCAAGTTTCGGCCATCAGATTAAGGCGAAGGGATAGGCAAATGACCTTGCCCGTTTGTGACGTGGCAAGCAGTCCGATCAACGCGACATCTGTTAAATAATCGACGTGTGAACTCGATGCGAATGGGCGCGGGCTGATGGATTGAAATATTGCACTGTGATGTTAGTAGATGGCGCTTGTTTCAGTTTTCCGATTGCCTTACACACACAGCATAATGTTCAAATCAGATTTCGCAAAAATAATAAAAATTGTAACATTTCGGCATTCGTAACGTGGCCTTAAAGTCTTGTTACCTTGGGCTCTGTCTGCTCCGCAAGGGATAGAGACGTTATTTATGTATGTATGTATGTGATATTATACATGAGAAAGTTTGTGACGATGTGAGTGAGTGTGTAAGTATGTTTGTTTCTTCTTTTTTTTTTCTTTTTTATATGTGAATAGGAAGGTAAACGAGCAAGTGGGTCACCTCATGGTAAGCGATCACCACTGCCCATAGACACCCGCAACCCCGGAGGGATTGCAGATGCGTTGCCATGCCAACCTAGAGGACTTAGATGAAATGCTTCTGCATGAAATTTGGAACGAAGACAGTTGGTACCCTAGATTAAAACAGGCTACTTATTATCCCAGAAAATTGCGGTGTCCAGGGTCTGTCTAGAGTCGCAACGTAAATTATTATTGCAGAATAAAGTAAAACTTGAACGTGTGCGGGAAAGGTACAGAATAAGGTATAGTTTTTCCAATGATTATTTTCAAAACCGATATCTGAGGGTCCGAGAGGTCCCCAAACATAAATCCGTTATCAAAAATGAAAAAGGTGGCCGCCATTTTGAATTCTTTAAGTTTTGAAACGACTATTTTCAAAATCGATATCTGAGGGTCCGAGTGGTCGTCAAACACAAATCTGCTATCGAAAATAAAAAAAACTGCCCGCCATTTTGAATTCTTTACTTTTTGAACCGATTGTTTCCAAATTCGATATCTGAGGAAACAAGTGGTCTCCAAACATGAATCCGTTTTTAAAAATGAAAAAAGTGGCCGCCATTTTGAAAACCTTTGTTTTTGGACCAATTGTTTTCAAAATCGATATCTGACGATCCGAGTGATTCCCAAACACGTATCCGTTATATAAAATGGAAAAAGTGACCGCCATTTTGAAATCTCTAGTTTTTGAACCGATTGATTTCAAAATCGATATCTGAGGGTCCGAGTGGTCCGCAAACATGAATCCGTTATCCAAAATGAAAAAAGTGGCCGCCATTTTGAAATCTTTAGTTTTTGGACCGATTGTTTTAAAATTCGATATCTGAGGATCCGAGTGGTCCCTAAACATGAATCCGTTTTTAAAAATGAAAAAAGTGGCCGCCATTTTGAAAACTTTTGTTTTTGGACCGATTGTTTTCAAAATCGATATCTGATGATCCGAGTGGTTTCCAAACACGTATCCGTTATATAAAATGGAAAAAGTGACCGCCATTTTGAAATCTCTAGTTTTTGAACCGATTGATTTCAAAATCGATATCTGAGGGTCCGAGTGGTCCGCAAACATGAATCCGTTATCCAAAATGAAAAAAGTGGCCGCCATTTTGAAATCTTTAGTTTTTGGACCGATTGTTTTAAAATTCGATATCTGAGGATCCGAGTGGTCTCTAAACATGAATCCGTTTTTAAAAATGAAAAAAGTGGCCGCCATTTTGAAAACTTTTGTTTTTGGACCGATTGTTTTCAAAATCGATATCTGATGATCCGAGTGGTTCCCAAACACGTATCCGTTGTATAAAATGGAAAAAGTCACCGCCATTTTGAAATCTGTAGTTTTTGAACCGATTGATTTCAAAATCGATATCTGAGGGTCCGAGTGGTCCGCAAACATGAATCCGTTATCCAAAATGAAAAAAGTGGCCGCCATTTTGAAATCTTTAGTTTTTGGACCGATTGTTTTAAAATTCGATATCTGAGGATCCGAGTGGTCCCTAAACATGAATCCGTTTTTAAAAATGAAAAAAGTGGCCGCCATTTTGAAAACTTTTGTTTTTGGGCCGATTGTTTTCAAAATCGATTTCTGATGATCCGAGTGGTTCCCAAACACGTATCCGTTATCAAAAATGAAAAAGGTGGCCGCCATTTTGAATTCTTTAAGTTTTGAAACGACTATTTTCAAAATCGATATCTGAGGGTCCGAGTGGTCGTCAAACACAAATCTGCTATCGAAAATAAAAAAAACTGGCCGCCATTTTGAATTCTTTACTTTTTGAACCGATTGTTTCCAAATTCGATATCTGAGGATCCAAGTGGTCTCCAAACATGAATCCGTTTTTAAAAATGAAAAAAGGCTTTTTGTTTTTGGACCAATTGTTTTCAAAATCGATATCTGACGATCCGAGTGATTCCCAAACACGTATCCGTTATATAAAATGGAAAAAGTGACCGCCATTTTGAAATCTCTAGTTTTTGAACCGATTGATTTCAAAATCGATATCTGAGGGTCCGAGTGGTCCGCAAACATGAATCCGTTATCCAAAATGAAAAAAGTGGCCGCCATTTTGAAATCTTTAGTTTTTGGACCGATTGTTTTAAAATTCGATATCTGAGGATCCGAGTGGTCCCTAAACATGAATCCGTTTTTAACAATGAAAAAAGTGGCCGCCATTTTGAAAACTTTTGTTTTTGGACCGATTGTTTTCAAAATCGATATCTGATGATCCGAGTGGTTCCCAAACACGTATCCGTTATATAAAATGGAAAAAGTCACCGCCATTTTGAAATCTGTAGTTTTTGAACTGATTGTTTTCAAAATCGATATCTGAGGGTTCGAGTGGTCCCCAAACATAAATCCGTTATCAAAAATGAAAAAAGTGCCCGCCATTTTGAAATCTTTAGTTTTTAGATTGATAGCTTTCAAAATCGATATCGGAGGATCCGAGTGGTCCCCAAACACAAACCCGTTATCAAAAATGGAAAAAGTGGCCGCCAGATCAGATATCGATTTTGAAAACAATCTGTTCAAAAACTAAACATTTCAAAACGGTGGTCACTTTTCTATTTTGTATAACGGATACCTGTTTGGGAACCACTCGGATCGTAAGATATCGAGTTTGAAAACAATCGGTCCAAAAAGTAAAGAATTCAGAATGGCGGCCAGTTTTTTTTATTTTCGATAGCAGATTTGTATTTGACGACCACTCGGACCCTCAGATATCGATTTTAAAAATAATCGGTCCAAAACTTAAAGATTTCAAAATGGCGGCCACTTTTTTCATTTTTAAAAACGGATTCATGTTTGAGGACCACTCGGATCCTCAGATATCAATTTTGAAAACAATTGGTCCAGAAAGTAAAGAATTCAAAATGGCGGCCAGCTTTTTCATTTTCGGTAGCAGATTTGTGTTTGACAACCACTCGGACCCTCAGATATCGATTTTGAAAATAATTGGCCCAAAACATAAAAAATTCAAAATGGTGGCCACTTTTTTCATTTTTGATAACGGATTTATGTTTGGGGACCTCTCGGACCCTCAGATATCGGTTTTGAAAATAATCGGTCCAAAAACTAAAGATTTCAAAATGGCGGCCACTTTTGTCATTTTTGATAACGGATACGTGTTTGGAGACAACTCGGATTCTCAGATATCAATTTTGAAATCAATCGGTCGGAAAACTAAAGATTTCAAAATGGCGGCCATTTTTTTCATTTTCGATAGCAAATTTGTGTTTCACGACCACTCGGACCCTCACATATCGATTTTGGAAATATTCGGGCCAAAACTTAAAAATTTCAAAATGGCGGCCACTTTTTTCATTTTTAAAAACGGATTCATGTTTGGGGACCACACGGATCCTCAGATATGGATTTTGAAAACAATTGGTCCAGAAACTAAAGATTTCAAAATGGCGGCCACTTTTGTCATTTTTGATAACGGATACGTGTTTGGAGACAACT
Organism: Pandemis heparana; assembly: GCA_963854515.1. Lineage (NCBI taxonomy): Eukaryota > Metazoa > Arthropoda > Insecta > Lepidoptera > Tortricidae > Pandemis > Pandemis heparana. The sequence continues at coordinate 13,020,791 of OY978023.1, read as the reverse complement.
CGGATTCTCAGATATCAATTTTGAAATCAATCGGTCGGAAAACTAAAGATTTCAAAATGGCGGCCATTTTTTTCATTTTTGATAACGGATACGTGTTTGGAGACAACTCGGATTCTCAGATATCAATTTTGAAATCAATCGGTCGGAAAACTAAAGATTTCAAAATGGCGGCCATTTTTTTCATTTTCGATAGCAAATTTGTGTTTCACGACCACTCGGACCCTCACATATCGATTTTGAAAATATTCGGTTTAAAACTTAAAAATTTCAAAATGGCGGCCACTTTTTTCATTTTTAAAAACGGATTCGTGTTTGGGGACCACTCGGATCCTCAGATATAGATTTTGAAAACAATTGGTCCAGAAAGTAAAGAATTCAAAATGGCGGCCAGTTTTTTTCATTTTCGGTAGCAGATTTGTGTTTGACAACCACTCGGACCCTCAGATATCGATTTTGAAAATAATCGGCCCAAAACTTAAAGATTTCAAAATGGCGGCCACTTTTTTCATTTTTGATAACGGATTTATGTTTGGGGACCTCTCGGACTCTCAGATATCGGTTTTGAAAATAATCGGTCCAAAAACTAAAGATTTCAAAATGGCGGCCACTTTTGTCATTTTTGACAATGGATACGTGTTTGGAGACAACTCGGATTCTCAGATATCGATTTTGAAATCAATCGGTCGGAAAACTAAAGATTTCAAAATGGCGGCCATTTTTTTCATTTTCGATAGCAAATTTGTGTTTGACGACCACTCGGACCCTCACATATCGATTTTGAAAATATTCGGTCCAAAACTTAAAGATTTCAAAATGGCGGCCACTTTTTTCATTTTTAAAAACGGATTCATGTTTGGGGACCACTCGGATCCTCAGATATCGATTTTGAAAACAATTGGTCCAGAAAGTAAAGAATTCAAAATGGCGGCCAGTTTTTTCATTTTCGGTAGCAGATTTGTGTTTGACGACCACTCGGACCCTCAGATATCGATTTTGAAAATAATCGGCCCATAACTTAAAGATTTCAAAATGTCTCTTTAATTTGTCATTTTTGATAACGGATACGACACGTGTTTGGAGACAACTCAGATCCTCAGATATTGATTTTGAAATTAATCGGTCGAAAAACTAAAGATTTCAATATGGCGGTCTTTTTTATTTTGATAACGGATCCATGTTTGGGGACCACTTAGACCTTCAGATATCTTTTTTTTTCTTTCTAATGATAGACTATACATTGGAGTACTACTTGCCTAAATATCAAAATTTTTCATGCAGTAATTCCAACCAAAATCCTATTTCCCATGCTTGTTCGCTAAACAGCAAGTAAGTATCAAACCAATCTGCCACTAAGTTCCCAAAAAACGGATTGAAAATAATAACTTAACTTAATATAGGTATTATACGTGCGAAGCGAACGAGTACGACTTTTTGAAGCACTGTTTTGCGCCTATTCTGTGACTCAAACAACATGCTTAGCCAAACCAATATGAAAAAACGCAAAGCGAATATTGGCAACGTCGCGTCGCTTACACACTGCTGCCACCGAGCGAACATGCAACGTTGCTTTTTCCTTATTATTTTCATACGTCTTATCCAAATTATTTTTTTATTTATTTATCTATTATTCTTTTATTTTTTTTTTATGAACATTTTTGGTTTTATCTTAATAATTTATTTCATTGTATTATCTTTTTAACATTTTTTTGGTTTCCGAATTTTTTTGTACATTGAAAAGCGCCTGATTGAATGTGCGGGCAAATATTGCGTTCGCCCTTTTCACAGGATCAGGGCAGTACTACTCTCTAAAGCCTTATTTGTTGGCTAATTGAAGCAAACGCACCGCGGAATTTTAATTATGAGTTACTAGAGTGACCTCGTCGACATTGGTAGCAAACAGATTGGTTTCACCCGAGCAAACCGTGTACAAAATATTTGCGAGACTCTTAGAGCAAACGAATTTTTGTACTAACTACGACATTAAGGAATATGTTTTCACCGGTGAATTCTAATTCAAGACATGTTTTATAGAATGTGCAGTTTTCAAAACTCCAAATTGTGTATTATCGCCATAAAACATGCACAAAAACAACCAATTTATGAGCTTTTGCCTATCCCTTCGCCTTAAGACGGAGTAATAATTCTTAGATTAACTATCAAAACATCAATTTACACATAATGCTGATCACATAGATAAGGTACTTAGCGCGGATTAATGTACATTATTGTACAATTTGTACACGACGCTAAATCAACACGGTACTGACGCCGGTAGTTTATTCATTTAAGGGGTCACCTATATGTTAACTTAGTGCACCAATACAGCGAATAAATGTGATCATATTGTGAAAATATATTAAGTAACGGAGTACAGGTGGCGGCACGTAAGTAAAATGTAGAGGGGAGATGCGCAGTATGAAAATGATGTTGTTTTTCATACTGCGCATCTCCCCTCCACGTTTTACTTACGTGCCGCCACCTGTAGCAAGGTAAATGTTTTTTGTTCATTGAAATAGACCTCCGCAAAGTAACGCCTGATTCAATAAAAAATACTTACCTAATTTTGTAAGTATTTTAAATGTTTTTTTGCAATATACAACCGCATTGTATGTAATTCCAACCCGTCACAATATTTGAACAAAATCGAGACTTAACGTTACTCAAAGGTTGACTAGAAGAGATCCGAAGAGAGATAAGTTCGCCTTTGTGCAAGTATCTCGGTATTGACAATGGTGTTTGTTTTATGTTTATTTTGCACAATAAAGAGTTACTTACAATACATACTTAATAGAGTCGAAAGCAATTGATCTTTACAAAGGTCTAGACAAATACATTTTACGTAAAACATACTTTTGCTCGACATTCCTGGATTTCCTACTTTTTTCCGGGCCTTGTTTATATGTATATTCCACCACGTAGGTATAGTTTTCGCATCGTGTTCAATATAGGTAGAGCCCATATTTAGTTTTCTGCATCGTGTTCAATATAGAGCCCATTTTCTACTTTTGTTAATTACCAATGCTGTTTTAGGCCATGTATGTCTTGTGGTGATTAAAGTTTTTTATCTATCTAACTATCTATCTATCTACTTGTAATCGCAAAGCCCCAACGGAAGACCAGCACTGGCTGTAAGGCCAGCAAATGCTGACCATTTTGTGACAAGCTATTTTAACTTTAGATTTTTTTTAATTGCTTTCGTTTCTTAATTAATTGTTTGTCATTAAATAAAAATAAATAAAATAAAAAAGCATTTATTGCCCATTTTACAATGCACACACAAAAAAAAAACAGTACAACAAACAAACATAATAAACATAAACAATTAACATTAACATTAACAACAACATTAACATTATTATTATTTATTATTATTAATAAACATTTCTTTCTTTTTTACTTTCAAAGCTACAAAATGACCCGCTGACGCTTAAACCCCCGGCAGCTGTGCGGACCTTCAAAGCAGTATAGTATTACGCAAGCGCAGTAACTACTGCTACTGCCGCAGTCAAAACACAGGCGTGTCCAAAACTGGCCAAGCGTGACTCTGACGCTGGTCACAAGGTGCCGCAGAATACAAGGTCTACAATTATTCCGGAATCTTCAGCAGGTTAGGTTTGATTGAAACCTTGCTCGTTTGCCTTCCTATTCACATAAAAAAAAAAAAAAAAAACCTCTTCGGCCCTTACCATGACGTCTTAATGCGAGTCAATTCCGACTCAGTTTAGGTTTTAGCTGTCATTTTTAGTATGGATCAGGGGCCTTACCATGATGTCCTCATTCCGACTCGGTTCAAGTTTTAGCTGTCACTTTTAGTATGAATCAGTATGCTTAGTGTAAGTTTTCGGTGACAGAACACCGTCTCGAAAGCGTTTGCGTTAAAATGTCAAATAAATACTATGAGAAAAGTATGCTTAGTGTAGGTTTTCGGTTACAAAATACGTCTCGAACGCGTTTGCGTTGAAATGTCAAATACTATAAGAACAGTTTGTTGCCGTTTCGATCCGCAAGTGGCGCTGCCAATTATTCCATAGTAATTGAGACGTTTACGTGAACGCGTTCGAGACGTTTTTATATGCGAAAACTTACACTAGAGGCTCTGTTTGTTGCCGTTTCGATCCGCAAGTGGCACTGCCAAATTTTTCCATAGTAATTGAGAACGTGAACGCGTTCGAGAAGTTTGTTCGTGTGAAAACTTACACTAGAGGCTCTGACAACGAGCGAACCTAGACCGAGCCTATAGTGTAAGTTTTTGCATTAAAAAACATCTCAAATGCGTTCACGTAAACGTCTCAATTACTATGGAATAATTGGCTGCGTCACTTTTGGATCGAAACGGCAACAAATTGTTCTCATAGGTTCTCATAGTATTTGACATGTTAACGCAAACGCGTTCGAGACGTATTTTGTGACCGAAAACCTACACTAAGCATACTGTATGCTTAGTGTAAGTTTTCGGTAACAAAATACGTCTCGAATGCGTTTGCATTAAAATGTCAAATACTTACTATGAGAACAATTTGTTGCCGTTTCGATCCGCAAGTGGCGCTGCTAATTCTTCTATAGTAATTGATACGTTTACGTGAACGAGTTCGAGACGTTTTTATATGCGAAAACTTACACTAGAGGCTCAGAAACGCATTAATGTTATCTAAATTCCGTTATTTCCAACTCCGCGAGCAGTGGAGGGTCACAGACTTCCTGTTCAACCCCATGGTGATCATGATGGTGCTTCCGCTGCTGCTCATCATGGTTCTGCCTAAGATGATGAATGATCCCGAGACCAAAGAAGACTTGAAACAAATCAGCAACTTGGCTAAGATGGGTGAAATGCCTGAGATGTCAGAGATGATCACTTCCTTGTTCAGTGGGGGTGCATCCAAGCCGGCCGCTGCAAAGGCCAAGCAGATAAAGAAGCGCCAATGAGGGCCATAGTTAGTTAATTAATTTATTCATCATGAATAAATGTTAGTAGCTGTTATTACTAATTAAAGTATTCAATCAATCTATGTCTATTATTCTCCGCCAACTACAATAGAAATATTGTTTATTATATAATCTGAACCTAAATTGTATCAGATATGGTATGGTATCATACATATTTCATATCATTTATGCCACTAGATGATTGATTGATGATTTTTGGATACAGGTGTTTAGGATTTTAACAAAATTAAACCCAGTTAATTTTGCACAAGGTTTTTTATTTGGAAATAAATCTATGAAGACGTCATGGTAAGGCCCCAGCGAGCGAACCTAAACTGAATCGAAAATTGAATCGCATTAAGACGTCATGGTGACCTGAATAACAATTACAGGGTTGTTCAGTAAAACTAACCCAATCACTTGCTGGAATATTCCGAAGTCATTCTGAGACACCCTGTAGTAAAGTTTATTTTGCAAATAGGCCGCCAAGGGCTCTTTTACATGTCTTTTTTTAATCTACCAGCGCATTCGGAAAGACCATCATTGCCATGAAGAATGCGCCGCAAGAAACTTGGCAGAAAGTTATTTATTTTAAATAAAATAGATTTACAATAGTACCTACTTAAATTCTACTTAACACTTCCAGAACACTTCTTGTATTCTCCGAGGTCAGGGAGGTTACTACAGTTGCCTAATGCGTGCCAAGTTCTATTCAGCATAAGAGACAGAGCTATATGGCTTCATAACTGTGTCACTTACGCTGAATAGAACTTGGCACGCATTAAGCGGTTGTGGTAACCCCCCGTAAACATCAAAATGTTGCATTGACGGACTTGAGCTTGAAATACAACATGTGACGTTCTCGTAAAACTAAGCGAAGTACTTAGAAAATATAAAATTTAAATTGATTGCTGCCTCTATTGTTAAATTGATATGAACCCAGACTACGGACCTGCGCCGGCGCTGACATGACTCATGATAATAATACGCAACGTTTTTGCGTTCAAATATCCAGTAATGACATAATCATGGATCAGTAATAAAATGATTATCTCATTGAACTTAAACAGTTATCTGATAAAAAGTAGGTACCGCGTAGTTCGTATCACTTACGCACTGTGGTAAGTTGCAGGAAACCGGTGGATGCAGGTGGCGAGTGTCATTCATTATGGTGTGCTAAGGGGGAGGCCTTTGTTCAGCAGTGGACGACTTCAGGCTGATGATGATGATGATGATGATGAATAATAACAATCAGTCCAGTAGTTTGGTCTTTTAAACGACGATGTAAGGCATTTTTGGCATAAAATTGAATTATTAAGGGTCGTTTCTTTACTACATAGTATAAAACAAGGTCGCTTTCCGCTGTCTGTCTGTCTCTATGTATGCTTAGATTTTTAAAACTACGCAACGGATTTTGATGCGTTTATTTAATAGTTACAGTGATTCAAGAGGACGGTTTATATGTATCGCAGACGAATTCGCGGGCAGAAGCTAGTAAACTATAAGTCTTTTTGCGTGGGGGGCTTTTTTAACTTTTAATTTACATTTTACTTGTTAAATTACATCGAAGTGTACTGTGCTACGTGACTATATTTACCTAATATGCAAGCAGTAGGTACTTGATACTAGTCACGTAGGTGCTTGCAGCCACATCTCGATAACATCGCCGTTTTACGACCTAGGGACGTTTCCTAGACTTTATGTAGCTGCTGGCCATGAAGCGAAGGACCTGCTGAGGTACGGTTAAAATGTTAACCGATACTCTCCGCTGATTAGCGAATACTGACTTATTAGCGTAAGTATAAGTTTTAAAATTTCAAGCAATAAATTCATGTATGGTACCTGTACCTACTTTAAGTCATGTGGTCAACTGTTTAAGAGTTCTAGAGAGACGATCCTGTAGGCTTATTGTCTAACTCGCTCACAATCGCCATCGTCTTCATTTTGACAGTTCATGTATGGGCTGACAATTTGGCATCGGAATCAGCTAGATGTCACATTCATACAAGAACTGTCAAAATGAACACTATGGCGATTGCGAGCGAGTTAGACAATAGGCCTACTGGTCGGACCACACATAAAACATTATAAATCCCACAAACTTAGGGTGCGACCACACCGCCGCTTAAAAAACGGTGACGTTACGGAATCGCAACAAAATGTATGAAGAAACGGTGAGAAAACGTGACGCCTACGACACGTCACTGCATATACGCAGCGGTTTGGTCGCACCCTTAATCTCGAGTAGATACGCGTCATACGCGTTGGTTTGCATGTGTAACAGTTGTGCTCACTAAACTTTGAAAATGATCCCGTAGAGCGTAGAGTGACCAAAACGCGCAGTGTTTGTGTGGTTTAAGGGGTAATTCAGTTTGTGGGATTTATATGTGTTTTATGTGGCAGTAGTGCATGAAAAACATATATATTTCGCACATGCTTGGTTATTGCACGTGAGTAGCGGAGCAGCAAGGTAAATATTTTTTGTTTATTGAAATAGACCTCCGCAAAGTAACGCCTGATTCAATAAAAGGCAAATCTGTATTAAGTCCCGTCCAGCGTTGGTTAATCCCGGGATATAATTGAGGCGACGCGGGCCGGCGCCGCGGGGGCGCCGCCGCGACGTCGCGGCGCCAGTGGGGTGCCGCGCCCTACCACTGCTACTCGAACGTTGAACAACTAACTTAACTTTGTATAATCACTTTGTATGGGAAGTTACCGATTTTATTGCTCACAATTTATTTCACCACACAGTCACCACGTTGGGGCAAACAAAATATACAATGTCAATGTATGTATTTATCAAGAATACATACATTGTCTATTGCGTATGTCAAGAAAGGAAATATGTACGAGAACATATATTTTTTTACTTTTTAGGGTTCCGTACCTCAAAAGGAAAAAACGGAACCCTTATAGGATCACTTTGTTGTCCGTCCGTCCGTCTGTCAAGACCCTTTTTCTCAAGAACGCGTGGAGGTATCAAGCGGAAATTTATATCAAATACTCAGGTCTACTGCCCTTTGGAGCTGTGAAAAATCAAACTTCTAAGGCAACGCAATCAAAAGAAACAGTCGTTTATGCCGCAAATTTTCTAAATTCGCAAGGGAATCAAAACCTACAGGGTACTTCCCGAGAACTTAGAATCTTGAAATTTGGTATGAAGGTAGGTCTTATAGCACAGATTAAGGAATAATTGCGAAAATCGTAAATATGTATGTATGTCTGTATATATCAGTGACCAATATAAAGTGATCCCACATTGCGTACATTTTGCTTTGGAGCAGGGCTCTGCTTACACTGGTTTATAGATATTTATAGATAGGTACGGATACGGAACCCTCGGTGCGCGAGTCCAACTCGCACTTGGCCGGTTTTTTTTAATGTAACGTAGACGCATAATACGCCAATGCACGACTGTAAGTGATTATGGCAGCGCCCTTGGGTATGTATTTTTAGGTCCGAATTTTTGAAGCATTTCACTCGAAAGTGTCATTAAAAGTGGTGAAAAAGTATGCTGAATTTTAAGTAGGTAGGTACGAGTAGAATACTTAGAATAAAATTACAGCTCTACAGTTTAATATTTATTTTACTGATAGACTCGTACTATTTTGAAATAAGGGGGGCGATTTTTGAAAGCACATTAAAAATACAGTCGAAAGTGATAAAATGCCAGTGGAGGGCATAAATATCGATACCTACAGACAGCCATCATTTCAAATATATGTGTCGCCGACCTTATCGTTTGTGGCAGGTGTATAGATGTTTTTGTCGTCTTGGTAACGTATAGTATAAGCACCTTTGCATGCACGCGCCGCTTTAAACCTGCTTACCGAATAGTTTTGCTGTGTATACATATATTTATGCCCTTGACTGTACCTACCGCTCATATTAAAGGCGTTGTTTGAATGAGACATGGAGCCAAATCGGAATTTCCAAGGGATTTTATTTTCGAGCCTCAGTTACTTCGGCTCTCATTTAATTTCACTTTATCCATATTACGACAATGGTCGGTGGTAGGGGTTCCAAGCTTCCCCATTAAGCCGGGACACATATATATTTGAGGACGCTTAGAATTTATGTATGTGTTTAGGACAGACTGGGAAATCGAAACTCTGCCATTGTTTTTAATGAAATATTGGGGTTTTATTTCGTTCAACCCTTTTGTTATTATGAGTGTATTACCTGGAATCAATAGTAGAATAATTTAGTGATGTTGTAGAGTTAGGGAGGTCCGGGAATTACCTACCCTTTGTGAAACTCAAGAATAATTCAGATTAATAGTGAGATGTCTACTGTGATACTCCTCACAATTGATTAACTTTGCTATCTCCGCGATATAGGTATAGTAAGTCAAGTCGTGAGTCGTGAATTTTTTAAGACATCACAAACAAACTTTTTATAACCAAATTTTAAATGAATGAATGTTTTAGTCATCTGTTATATATATTTTGCTAATGACGTACACAACGGTGAACATCACAATCATGTAATTTCAACAAAGTTAAATACTAATTAAAATGACATGTCATATTTTACCTGTTTGTGCAGGAAAACATCCATCCGCAGCGATTAGGCTTTCAGCGCTGAAATAGCCTCATACAGGGAAACTCGACGTTACTCAAGTCTGATAGTTAACATCCTGTATAACAAACAAACGATGAATCACCACTCTTATCTATTTCATACGAATATGAAGTATAGTAAATAAGAAGTAAAATTTTGATGACGGAAAAATTTGACATGGGGTGAAAGAATTTTGGTGGGTTGGAGGACCTTAAGCAGTCTGCATTGCTACCACCATGTCGCTCGTTAATCCTGCCGCTAAGCAGCAGTGCTTGCGCATCTGTGTCTCGGCGTGGAGAGTAGGACAGCTGTTGCAGTAAGAACACATACCGTAGAAACTTACAACTTTGCCTTTTCATATAGCTTTGCCCACCGCGTCACGTTTCAGTAAAAGTGAAATGTACCAAAAATAGTTTTAAATACACTTTCTTATTAATATGTGGCTTATAGCTTATAGCCAATCACATTGCTGACTACACTGGCCTATCGGTTGACGCGTATCTATCTTCAGTCAAGCGTGAACCGGCTTGGAGTGCGGACATGTTTTATTGCGGGCCAGTTAGGACGAAAAAACTTCGAGTGTATTTTAAGTCAGGAAAGTCTTACAGGTATGTAATTTTAACCGTAACTAATATTCAGTTAAAAAACGATGCAGACAAAATCTCAAGACCATATAGAGATATGGTGCCAGTGGGCAATGTCATAAACCTTTTTCGTATTGCTTTCTACAAATTTGCCCAGCACAATTCTACCCTTAGGGTTGTCACTAGTATGTTATATAAAATAAATAATTCTATTTTTTTTTTCAGTATGCAACGTTCAACAAAAAAAAGGATAAGGCTAAGAACTACAAAATATTGACAGAAAACCGGAAGAAAATTAGACAATAATAAACATATTATGATCACAATTTTCTTAAATTTCTTGTATATATGTTAAATTGGTTTTTATTTAGTAATATAAAAATATAAAACAAATAAAAAATTAATACGATACAACGTTGCTATGCCTATTCTAGATTATTAGACTTTAAGAATCATGTCCATAAAGTTGATAATCCCGAAATTAAGACAGTGTAAACAAATGTGGGCAATCACGAAATTTTTTCAATATTTTGGCCCACCTGTTTGAGGCCCGTTTTCTAGTGTATGGAAACTCATTTTTAATGTAGTGTTCTCGTCTACCCAAAGAAATGTATGTCAATTTGTCAGTGCCACAGATAAAGTTGTACAATATGAACCAATTGACTCGAAAAAAAGTAAAAAACCGCAAAAGCGGGCAAAGTTGTAAGGTTCTACGGTAAGGTATATTAGAAAGAGCTTAGGGCAGTGGTGATTACTTATATGCCATCAGGAAAATCCACTTGCTCGTTTTACATGCATAAATCACGTCCTTATCCCTTACGGGGTAGACAGAGTACCTACAGGTAACAAAGACATAAAGGCCACGTTTAGCATGATTGTGGCGTAGGTATAGTAAAAGGGGAATCAAAATAGTGATGGGTTGCTAGCCGCATCGCCTATGACCATGACGCATGATTATCGCCGATTGCCTCGATGGGCTTTAAAATAAAATGGATATAAATAAAATAAGTCTTTGTGTTTGTTTCAGGACTATTTCTACACGCGCTGAAATCGGCCTGAAAGCTGCGCTTGCGGCGCTGAGTCACCGCCGGTGGCGCCGCGAGATTTATGGCGGCCGCGCGGGGAACTACACTATAGCGATTGGGGTGTCCTCAAATAGAGTAAAGAGTTACGAAGAGTTATATATGTTTTTGCTTTGTGAAACGTCGACATATAATTACAGTAAAATTGGTATGATGACGTGTTATATTATAGTTTGAAATGCACACACAGAAATCGTATGGCATTGCTTTTGTAAGTGGAAAATAAAACTTTATTAATCTGATGAGGAGTGGCAATCAGTGTTTTTCGTATTTTTTCCTTTAATTGTGTCATGAGGCCTGCAAATAAAATGCATGATACCATAGCCCTAAGTGTTTCAATTTAATTTCAAGTTAATGCTTCCACGTGTCCCGGAAAAAAAAGTTACAACAGACGGTCAAACAGATAGACAGAGAGACGGACAACGAAGTGACCGAAATGAAGTGATTAATAAGTGGGTTTAATTTTTTAAAATTTGTGATCGAATACTTACACCAAGCACACATTTTACCTCCAGCTCTGTTTTACTTCCTTTTCTAACTCTACCAAAGTCTTTTTTACGCGAATATCGTACTATCATCCGTATGTATACCATCAGCCAAATATCGTCGTATCCTACGAGAAGAGCCACAATTACAAAATGCTTACTTTTCAGGAGAAGCATTTTTGTGTTTCTTTCAAAAGATAACTAACAAATTGATGCTTTTGCAATTAAATAACGTGCATTAGTATTCTGGGGTTCTTCTTAAACCAATTTTATATTCTTCATGATATATTATAGAACGATTTTGTCCTTTAAATCCTTTTTCGTCGGACTAAATGAGTTTTAATGGGCCATAAGCGACGTTGTGCCTTTTATCGTTGAAGAATTCGGGGCCACAACTACCTTTAAGACCTAACCGAGGTAGTTAAAATAACTGCGTTTCAAAAAAAAATAACGAACATAGTTTAAAAAATATACTATGTCTTCTTGTAATACTGAAATAAGTGGCAAATAACAACAAAATACAATACAATACAATACAAATACTCTTTATTGAACACCATAAATCAGTACAAAACAATACAGAAACAAAGAACAAAGTATACAATAGGCGGTCTTATCGCTTAATAGCGATCTCTACCAGACAACCTTTAAGACAAAGAAATAAGTTGGAGACAGTTTAAGTAGGTGGCGGAAACAAATAGACAGGAGAAAGGCAGGGATAATAAAACAATACTTACATAAATATAATACATAGCTAAATGAATAAAATAACACATAAACACATAACATAATTGTATAATAATACTTAAGATAAAATAAATATGAGAATGTAATAACGAAAAGTATAAGAAGGCCATATAACAGAAAAGGAATTGATCAAAAGCAGAAAGAAAAGAAATGGGACTAAAGACAGGAAGTGGATTCAATTAGTGACAAATAGTGAGATTTGAGCTGGTTCTTAAAAATAGGTAAAGTAAAAATAATAATAGTAATAATATTTTCTAAGATTTATTAAAATAAAGGATAGATACCTATGTACAGTAATTTCCTAACATAAAACAAATCATTTTTAAGGAAACAAGTGAAACTAAAAACTTCTTATTTTTTTATTAAAAAATATGTAACTTCTGAAACTTAAAATGTTCCCAACGCTTTTATAAAAATATTATTTTTAGTAACCTAATAATTTAATAAGTTTTCAGTATTCATTGAACATTATTTCCTTATTCTCTCATCGTGTATCACCCGCAGTAGCAAAATCAATTTGGTTTCGATTTTAATGCCGGCCACGCATATCAATAATACCGTTTTCATTTTCTGCACTATTTCGTTTTTAGGGTTCCGTACCTCAAAAGGAAAAATAAACGGAACCCTTATAGAATTACTTTGTTGTCCGTCCGTCCGTCCGTCAATCCGACTGTCAAGAGTCAAGACCCTTTTTCACAGGAACGCGTGGAGGTAAAGGTATCAAGCTGAAATTTATATCAAATACTGAAATCTACTGTCCCTTAGAGCTGTGTAAAAATTCAAACTTCTAAGCCAACGCAATCAAAAGATACAGCCGTTTATGCCGCAAATTTCCGCAAATTTTCGAAACTCGCAAGGGAATCAAAACCTACAGGGTACTTCCCGTGAACTCAGAATCTTGAAATTTTTAAAATGCATTTATTTCTGACCGTTTTCTCACTAACAGACAAAGGATTCAAAAACATTGTGTGGCAAACTATAACGGATTTAAATCTTTTGGCAGACTTTGGTAGACTTTTGGTATACCATCATAACTTGAGATCTATTTGGACCATCTGATTTTATTATTTTGGGTTTTAGGGTCTTCACGTGTTTGAAAATAAAATTCTATTGTTTTTCGTGAGAAACAAGCTTCCAGAAGCAATCAAAAATAGATTATCTACATTTTTGGTTTATTTTTTCAATACACTTTTTCAGACATTTAATATAATAATAATATATAATATCAAGGAATAATTCACACAAATTGATCTAGTCCCAAAGTAAGCGATTTAATTTTATTTATTTAATCACATACATCTATCATTACAGTTAGGTACCCAATACGATAGAGGAAGTAGCACATAATTTGACAGTGTAGATAATTTACATATTAAATTTTAAAACTTATTTCAATACCTGCCTGATAAAAGAGAAATCATAGGTACCGAATGTCATAAGAAACCACAAGAGAATAATATTCGTGCCTATATTGACAAATTGACAGCAAATTAGAAGGTCAATAGGAATAACAATGCCAAAATCATGTTTTTTTGTCAAAATGTAATGCTGCTATATACAGCGAATAAAGCCTCAAGCACCATAAGAACCCAAAAAGAAGACATGCAAAATCACACGTTCAAAATAATTATAGCTATCAAAAACAATACTGTTCATTTCACGGAGCCGCGTGGTTGATAAGCCACCAAAATTTATCTTTAAATAGCGAATATTAAAGCATTAATTTAACAAAACATAATTCGTACGTAGAAAAAGGACACTGTCGAAATTGTGGCCACATACTCGCCATACAAATAAAATTGAGCTATTCCGCGGAATAAGTCCGCAGTTGCCATTCGGGCTTTATTCCAGATAATACTAACCACTTCATTAAAATGTGTAAATTTCTTCATTATACTGTGTAAATATGTAAATAAGCAAGTTTGAAAAATAAATAGTAAAAAGTAAACCTAAAAGAAGTAATAAATAGGATCTGAATAATGGAAAATCTTCATAAACCAATTTGGCTCAACTTAATTGGTGTTTTCCTCTTTCGATCGGCGTCGTCCTTTATAACCATTTTCACTTATCTATGTCATCGACGATTCATTTTGTTATTTTTATTGACAATTAACGAAAACAAGACGATCTTACAAATTAAACCACAATATCAAAAGCATGCCACGTTTCCGGCGAGTACTGCAGAAACGGCGCTTGCGCCTCCTCCTCCGGCACGCGCCGCTCCTTTTTGCACGGCGAAAAAGGACAGTGGCGTACTTCTGGCTTTACTCCGCGTTAGAAGTGAGACATACGTAATTGTGGCTTATTCAAAATATTTTTTTACTTTTTAATGAAAAACGATTAAAATTATTATTTAAAGTTATAGACGTGTATCTTGACTTGTAGATTTCAATTTTACAATAAAAACTAAAACCCCCATGGTGATAGTGGCTCTTATCGTAGGATACGACGATATGTGGTCTACCACCCTAAGGTTAAAAATCCTTTGCACGTCACAATATTATAATGTCGATAAGACGTGGCTGTCAACTTGAAATTTCGACTTTAGTGACTATTTTGTTTGATAGGAAGTTGGACGAAAAGTGGTAGACCACTTCTTTGGTCGACCGTACCACTCTGGAAATACCCGTGAACCCGCAACAAGAGCACGATGCTTATTGGTGCCAGATGCGGACACTTTTAGACGTGTCAAGTGTACACAATTTACGGAACCGGGAATTAGGTATACTCCGAAGCGTACATAGTATTACTTGCAATCTGGCAAGAGTAGGTTCAACGAACTTGACTGTGATAACTTTAGTTGTTTTTGCTTTAGTCGTATTTACTTGGTCCAAAGTCTCAGGCTGAATTAAAATTTAACGCAGCAATCGAACCCAGTGTGGTCTTCGACGTCTTTTTTTCTCTCGGGTTGTAAACTCATTCTCGTATCTCAAATTCAGCAAAATATTTCACCATGTTCGATTTCCAGTGGTATTTTTACACGTGTTTTTAAAAATTAGGCTCCTATTTAAGATACTCATGCTCATGGGAAGAGAAATGACCGTCGAATTTTGGCGGTTATCTTTAAAAGTTATTGTAAATTCCGTTTATAAATGTACTAGCGACCCGCCCCGGCTTCGCCCGGGTGCAATCAGTATTTCTCTACTATATTATGCATGTAAACCTTTCTCTTGAATCACTCTATCTATTAAAAAGCCGCATCAAAATCCGTTGCGTAGTTTTAAAGATCTAAGCATACAGACATGTGCAGTAGGTAATTTACTACTAGCATACCTATCAAGACTGGTGGGAGAATTTATAGTCCAAACGTAGGTACCAGTACAAATTACTTGATTGCCAAAGCCTTCAAAGCGTCTTATGAACTCTCCTACCTATCGTTGCTTTATTAAATACATAAGTATCCAGTGTCTAACACTAACGTATGTAAATGCAAGTCCTTGGCAATGTTTTCCTCGTAGTTAATGCTAAGTTAAGGTAAATCGTGGGTTATGACGAGGCCAAGTGTGTAGGCCAAGGCGGCGCTTCCATTGGATTTACTTATTCAATTATGTTTTAAAGTCTATTCTGTTTACTTATGTTGACAAAAATCATATTAAAACTATTAAAACCGGCCAAGTGCGAGTCGGGCTCGCGCACCGAGGGTTCGGCAAGTTATTATAGAATCCAGTGTTAGCAAAGCGTATGCGCGTGAGGTCATTTTATGTTGGTTACTGACACAGACAGACATAAAAATATTCTGTTTTTAGTATTTTTGTTGTTATAGCGACAACAGAAATACATCATCTGTGAAAAATTCAACTGTCTACCTGTCACGGTTCATGAGATGGCCTGGTGATAGACGGACAGACATACAGACGGACGGAAAGCGATGTCTTAGTGATTGGCCCGAATTTCATGTGCCATAGAGTAATATTTGGCATAATGATCATTTGTCATAACTTTTTTTTCTCTGAAACCAAACCTATTTTTTTAAGGAGCTTTGAAATAGCGATACTGGTGGAATAGAACTCTATAGGTTAGGTTAGTTTTACAACTTAACCTAACCTTAATTATGGCATATGAAATTATGGGAAACGGTAGAGAACCCGGTCATTCCATCTCCGTCACTCTCTTGCGAGCGATATGATACATTTCTTTAACGTTTTTGAATCACCTTCATTTATCCTGATACTAATAGGTATGCGGCACAGGCACATTGGCCTCTATTTGACATTGCATTGGTCTGCCTGTCACCTCTATTCGACAATGACCTAAGAGCATTACTACCAACACAGAAATGTAAAATTTTACACTCCTTATTCGTTACTCCTTTTATTCGTTAAAAGAAATATGGTACCTAAATGCCGCAAACTTTTTTTAGGGTAACTTCTAACGGTAGTAAGGTATTTTTGAGCACATAGAGCTCTGGTAGCATCTTATGGCGAGTGTATAAACAATATTTTGTTTATTACGGTATTGTCATATACATAGATGTATACGGATATGATAAAAACAGCAGATGGCACCACTATTAATCTAATCTAAATAGATACGAGGCACATAATAATATTTTGTTCGAATCGCACGATACACTTATCTCACGACCCGTAATTGATTCCGGTGTCTGTTTACAAGGCCAAATAATCAAGACATTCTAGAAAACTCGCACCAAATTGCATCATATTTATTTTCCTGCGTTTTCATAATACAACCCTGGCAAGCGTCCCGGCGAGTCATACGTCCCGCTAATCGATTTAGAATCTCAGACTAACGTAATAAGGTATCGAATAGGATTACTTTCCGGAGATGTCGCTTCGGAAATTATCACAATTTCTCGGAAATGCTATTCAGTGTCTTCATTCATCACGACGCGTGTCCATTGAGATTTTCTTGTGGATGACAGAGCGTGTTAAAGTTGGTGACAAACGTTTAGGGAGGAGTGAGAGGAACAAGGCGGTTTAAACTGTTTACATTTAGATACTTAAGTGTTGTAGCTGGAAACGTGTGTTGGATCATTTTGAGCGTTTGTCATTTTCAGATTTAATTAGACGTCGTTTGCCAAAAGCATGTCGTCCACGGAATAATGTTGCTGATGCAGCGAAAATGATAGGTAGGTACAGTCGCGAACCGGGATTGTTGAGCCACTATCAATGTTTGTAACTTTGCCGTGTAATGCAAATCGGCTAGCTATCAGCTTGTCGGTAACATCGGTCTTTGATTACACGGCTAAATTGCGAACAAAGGCAAGTGGCTCAACAATCCTGGTTCGCGACTGTAATAAAATTTAAGACCTTCTTCTTTCTAGTTCCCGATTTATGAACGCATAAATATGAAAATACCACTAGAAAGTGGTAAAATATGGTGAAACTAGTCAAGTTTAAGTTTTGTAGTTAGACCACTTAAATATCACCACATTAAGGTGCCACACCGCCGCTTAAAAAACGGTGACGTTACGGAATCGGAACAAAATGTATGAAGAAACGGTGAGAAAACGTGACGTCTACGACACGTCACTGTGTATACGCGGCGGTTTGGTCGCACCTTTATACCACTTTCGAGTGATATCTTAAAAAATCGGGCCCTTACTAGAATGATTTTAAAATTTGGTTTTTGCTTACAAAATGCGCCGAGGCTGAGATTATCTGTTTTAATATAAATATTGATTAAGATTCAGCAAAATTCTCGGTACTTAAGTACCTAACTAATAAAATAAAAAGTTTAATGGCGTTGTTTATAATCCGCTAGCTATAAAATTGTCCCGAGATCTCATAAAGATATTACCGTGGACAATAACAATGAAACTCCATGAGATAAAGCGTTCAAGGTTCTTGAGATGCTGCCAGCAGTAGCCGGGGTAGAATCACCATTTTGATCGAGTGCCTATCGCCATCTTACTCACTAATCGTTCCCCCAGGCAGCAGTGCTTGAGCTGCTGTGTTCCGGCGACGAGAGTAGAACAGGAAGGTGAAATAACTGGCGTAAGGGGTAAACACATCGTAGTCCTCTAAGTTGACAACGCATTGGAGCCCGATTTTTGAAAGCAAAAGTGTAATAAATGTAGCTCAAATAAAATTTTAGACTAGACTAGACTAGATTAATAGGTAATAATTGAACCTGGAAATTTCTTCTAAGCTACACATATTTCCTCTCGTGTTTCGAATTCAGCACAATTTATCAGCACTTTCAAAAAAAAGTCATTTAAAATTTTCACCTCTTTCGAGTGAAGTGCTTACAAAAAGAAGCCACCTGAAATGCGCTGGTGTTTCGAGAGTCCATTAGTAGTATCGAATACGTCGGTCATTCTCAGGAAAACGTGTTCTCAGCCTAAACTCCGTCTTGATTTTGAGTTTTACATTTATGAACATAATTGAAGTACAATGTGAAAATCTATGCTACAAGAAGCTTTTCTGTGCTTTTGGCCATTAAATAAACCAATTAGTTTATGATTTATAACACATTGATTTTTCATCAAGACAGAGTTGAGACATCGATATACATTAAATATGAATAAAATATTACTTATTTGTTTAAATTAAATGAAAAGCAAACATTATGATCGAAAAATAAGATGTACAGCATGTAACGTGAACCCCGTGTCATAATTCACTGGCACATGAAGATCATGTCAATAGAAACCATAAATAAATATTTTCAAAAATGTGTACTTCTTGAACACGAAAACATCGGTACTCAAAAGTGAGTGCTATAATAAACGTTTTTATGTACAAAAACAATCAGATTTTGTATAATTTTCTAAATTCTTATCAAAAATATGACGGAGTTTAGTCTACGGAGCTTAGGGAGAAAGCCATTTTCGATTTTTTATTTAGTGATGGATGCATTTAAGGGAATAGCAGCAAACATGTCGTCAACATAGGATAACGAGCTATAATGATAGCAAGACAAATAGATACAGAAGAATACCAGTAAAAAATAAAACAACTAAACGGAGTTTAGCAGAGACGGGAAACACAAAACGGAGTTTAGATATATATGTTCGTAATTTTGGCCCTAAGCGCCATGCCTGCACCCGACCTAGACGTCGACGGGGACCAGGCAGAACACTAGCGTTCAGCCCTATTGGGTTGCGCGTAAGCTTACAAATAGTGGTGTAATTTGTGATTTTATATCCATTGACGGAGTTTAGATGGAAGTTCGCTCGCGCGGTAAAAAAATCAAAATTATATGAGTAAGACCTTACCGCTATTGTTAATTATAATTAATATGTAGTCCAACTAGTTGACTTGAATAACAAAACACCTAACATAGGCTACCGACAGTTTTTACAAAGTTATACAAGGTTTTGTTCTCAATTTTGGAGTCCGCTCGCTAAACGGAGCTTAGGAGAATGGGGTTTTAGTATTTTTTTTTAAATAGTTATAACCATATTATCGTGCAAAAACTTATTGTGCGAGCTAGAATGGGACGCATACTAACTATGAAAAATAATAAAATGTCTAAAAAGCCTAAGGAAGCCTGCGATATTTGCTCGGACGTCCAAAAATTGCCTGCTCTGAGAATGGCCGACATAATCTTTATTGTGTCTTTATAACCCACTTGCTCGTTGACTTGGCCTTCCTCGGTAAATAAAAAAACACCGGGTAGCACTCCCCGGGAGTGCCGGCAGAAGTGAAAACTACACAGATGCACATCCGCGCAAAAAGAAAACAAAACTTTTTTTACACGAGATTCGACCTGCGGTCACTTGAGAGAACGCACTGTTATTCCACACCTTATACCACTAGGCCAAACACACATACGTTAAAGCGAGCGACGAAATTAACGTAGTTAAGTACACTTCAAAAATCGAATGCGACTCTCGCTTCAATCGTATTTCAAAATAAGCTCTTAGAGGATCCTGATATCCTGGTACTAAACTCTCCCTCCGTCTTACATGGTCTTACGTCTGACGCGAGTTTATCATTTTTTACCCACCCAAAAAAGTGCCCAAAGTCGCTAAAGAAGTTTTCACTTCAAAGAAATTAAAATCGAATCAATATAATGTTTTCCCTACAGCTTTCGGCAAACATCAGTTCGGATGTCCGTTGCGCTGGCGCAGATCCAGAACTTAAAGGCAATTAGGCTGATCGCGATCACTTGTTTTATTCGCAGCTGCTCTGTTGCCATGCCACTTGCCCACTGACTCACTGGGATCTGCAATGAGCTCACAAAAAACAACAATACACACTTTCGTGTATGTAAGTATACATATAGTTAGGTACCTAGTTTCAGGCGGATAGTAAATTGATTTACCTATCGCCCCCGAAACCCTCTGCATACTAAATTTCATGAAAATCGTTGGAGCCGTTTCCGAGAATCCGATTAGGTAGGTATATTATATACAAAAGGTAAAGTATTAGATAGATAGATAGATATAGATTAGATAAATGCAAAAGTTGGTTCGTCTGCCTGTCGGGTCTGTTCTGTCACGATAATGCGGCTGGATAGATTTGAATGAAATTTGTTGTATTTAATTAAGTAGGTAGTAGGTATACTAATAAGGATTTGGGGCCCGCTTTTTGAAAGCAATCATTCGAAGTGGCGCCTACTAATCTGGGGGGCAACTCCGAAATCCGATTTTCGAAGTTCGTATCACACCGTCCCTCTCACTCTCAAATTAATAACTATTAACTAGTGAGAGCGGAACGGCACGAAACGAACTTCGAAAATCGGATTTCGGAGTATAAGGCCTGGCTATTGCTACAAAACTACGGCTCCAATTATAATTTTCGCCAATTAGCTCTAGTACTCTACTTTGTACATACTTACCTACTTATTTTAAATTCAGTAGGTACAATTTTTCACTATTTTCGAGTGGTATTTGTAGTACCTAAGTACATATTTTTAACCGTGTTAAGTTTTCAACTATTTACGCATAATGAAAAAGTGATGTACCTATACTCATTCAAGACAAATTCGTTGCCATTGTAATTAGGTATAGGTAGCATAAACTCAGCTTAATCGTTAGGTAATGTTAATTATTAATTACTAGCGATCCGCCCCGGCTTCGCACGGTATATTATGCATGTATTATACATAATAAACCTTCCTCTTGAATCACTCTATCTAATAAAAAAAACCGCATCAAAATGCGTTGCGTAGTTTTAAAGATTTATAAGCATACATAAGGACATAGGGACATAGGGACAGAGAAAGCGACTTTGTTTTATACTATGTAGTGATGATGATTATTGTAATTATTTATCATATTGTACTACCTATCGTTACGCGTGTGGTGCCGTAGCCCCGCAACGTTGGCTTAGCCGGCCACCCCGCCGCCGATTCTCGGAACTTGCGTGTCGCAGCGTGACCTTGTAGCTAAGCCAAAATTTGGCTACAACCACCATTCATTATAATTCCACGTATTTTTTCATTCCGACTGTAATGGTTATATAGTTACTATGGAAGTAACTGAGGAGATTACAGTTGAAGCATGATTGGGTATTGATTTGCTTGCCTACTTTTGTTTGTTTAATTACCTAATTAAAAATATTGTAATTAAGTGCTGTGGGAAAGTGATGTCATGTTTATTTGGACGTAGAGATCTGGATTTTAATGGATTTATCAAAACATCATATTAATAATAATGTAAATACGTTAGTTGCGGAACTTGTTCACGAATTTTTTGTTATTTTGTTCCAAGATTTCCAAGCGAATGTGAGACTGTGATCGCCATCTATTAAGGAGTAGAGAAACCTGGCATATTTCGAATTTACTGCTAACAGCGCCATCTCTTAACGAGTAGGAAATGGTTTTTTTTTCTGTCATGGCAATGGAAATGGCACAAAAATGCTTTCTCCTTGCTATCGCCCTTCAAACATCCTTTAAAAGTTTTAAAAACAAAAAGATAAGATGTGACGACACGACACTTAATCTATAGATACGATATTATTGCCTAAGATTTTTGCAAACATTTTGGCAATATTGTTGGTAAGATTTTCCTTGCAAAAACGTGCAACCATTAATAATTAATAATTCAATATAAATATCAGGAAATTGTGTGAAGTTTTTTATTGTAGCGCGATGTTACAGAAGCGTTCAGTTCATTCTTATTTTTTATTTTATTTAATAGCAATTGTATTTATCAACTCATAATTAAATTTAGTGTTATACTTTATTTTTAATTCATTGGTATTCATTTAACTGTTCTGTTAAATACGGATAAATAAGGAGCCGTTATCGATCGCATTGGGAAAATATAAACTTTTTTTCCTGTGGCAGCCCCAGTTTATTGTCTATGCTTTAAACGTCGACATCCACACTGACATCTCAGCGGGCATATCCGGCCCACGAAAGGGCCTTTTTCAAGCGTACGCCATTGCTGGCGTATGGTAGTTTATTTTATTGACAGTAAAATCTAAAACCATCCAATATGGTGAGTATTTAACTTCATATTCGCGTTCAGAAAAGTGTTACGGTGTATATTTACTATTGTTTCGCGAGTTTATTTCTGGTATTCCTTCAGAAAAACGAAAATTAAAACTTTGTTCCATTCACGACCGTCTTTGTAATCCGATGACGTACATCAATGAAACCGTGACACTCTGAATCTTTTAAAGTGCTAGTGAATGAAATTTATGCCGAACCTAAGTATTTAGCCTTTTTAACGAGGCTTCAAGAGTATTTACGTTTAAAAATGAAACGTGCGTGTGACAGTGCACCATCTGTGTTGTGGTCAAGAATCGGCGACATGTTGACGTGTTTTCTGGTTTGCGCAGGTGAATTTTACCGTAGACGAGGTCCGAGGGATGATGGACAAGAAGCGGAATATCCGCAACATGTCCGTCATCGCCCACGTCGACCACGGCAAGTCGACGTTGACGGACTCGCTAGTATCGAAGGCCGGTATCATCGCTGGTGCTCGCGCCGGCGAGACTCGCTTCACCGACACGCGCAAGGATGAGCAGGACAGATGCATCACCATCAAGTCTACGTAAGTCCCATACTCAACTTTCCAGATGTCTACTTTGTGTATGTAACAATACACTGCGTGGGTCCTGATAATAGCAAACGCCTAATTATGGAGCTAGCTCAGACTTAACACTTGAGATCTACTTGATTAAGGACAAAGAGAGTGCTGAAAAATATTTTTATAAGTCTTTTTAGGTTATCTTGCACCACAAAAATCAATATCGCAGTGAAGATGCACTATTTTCGGTTACGCCGCATTTGTGCAATCAATAACAAGTCCTTTGTTTAAACACTTCAATAACAAATCACACTTCCAGTTGATTAAATGATGATTGTTCTTACCTTTAATAGCCGAATATCCATTGATGATCTTCAGAACGGCCATCTGATGCAAAAAAACAATGCAACATTTACTTTCACTTTATAACCTCAAAATTAACACGTCAATTTCTCCAGTGCTATTTCCATGTTCTTCGAGCTCGAAGAGAAAGACATGGTCTTCATCACAAATGTTGACCAGCGTGAGAAGGGCGAGAAGGGTTTCTTGATTAACCTGATCGACTCACCTGGGCACGTTGACTTCTCATCTGAGGTGACTGCTGCTCTCCGTGTCACTGATGGTGCTTTGGTTGTTGTAGACTGCGTTTCTGGTAAGCATTAAGACATTTTACCAAACCTCAGCCAGTTTTTAGCTTTCCACAAGTGTTGCAACATATTTTGATTTGTAAATTTGGCTTGCACTATTACTAGTCTCATCATAATTACTAGTTAACATAAGACTTCATTTGTTAACAAATTTATATCTGAATCGTTTCTCGCGGGAACCTTTTCACTGAAAATGTCATAGTGATAATGTATTGTTAAATACTCCTTGGGTGCTTGGTCTAGAGGAGAAAGGACAGTTTGAATGTACATTCATTAACTATTGTGTCAGCAACTTTAATCATGAAATTAAAGGTCAAAATCAACCAACAAAGCTATTGATTAATAATAATAAATAATACTGTGGCTATTTCCAACTGTTACACAATTTGATGTTACTTCTATTATAGATTTCATTCATAGCCAGCCATTCTGAAACTTAAAACCACTTGGAACTAGTGTGAAAGTTACCTCATGCAATGAATAAACATATTAATAGATAGATGTACTAAGCCTGATCATACTGAAATTCAAACTCAAGACCTCTAGCTATATAATCAGGCCTACTGACTACTAGGCTATCCAGACATTTAAAAATATGGAAAGGATTATGCATCATTCAACTTGCCTCCCGCAGGTGTGTGTGTCCAGACGGAGACTGTGCTCCGCCAGGCCATCGCCGAGCGTATCAAGCCCATCCTCTTCATGAACAAGATGGACCGTGCTCTGCTTGAGCTGCAGCTGGAGTCTGAGGAGCTTTACCAGACCTTCCAGCGTATCGTTGAGAACGTCAACGTCATCATCGCCACCTACTCTGATGACAGCGGTCCCATGGGTAAGTGTTGCTTTGTTGAGCAGTTGATCGGCAAGTTTTTTTTTTCCAGGCTTTTGGGAGAATTCAGTAATGTGATGTATGTTTATAATTACATGAGAAAGTGACTAGTAGTATATGCTTATTTTCGAATAAACGTGTGTTTTAATCTGAAATTTTATTCTGAAAGTATTTATTTAAAAGTTTGTAGAAGGCTATTATTTATAGGTAATTCTTTGGTAAGTAGCCCACTATGGTGGCTATTTTCAAATATAGGTATTTTAGTCTAAAAATATATTAAACAGAATGTTGGTAACAATATAAAAAGTATCTATTTATTCATTACTACTGGATTGGTAATAAATCTTGTTCAAGAAACTTGTCTTGTTTTGGATTATTTCTTGGAATGTGATTGCCTCATTATTATTTTAAATATGTAATGATAATTTATAGAACATTATTCTAAAGTGTGATATGGACAGGATATAAAATTAATACCAAATTACTTGCAGATATTTATCTGCCAAGCATCACTTGTGTCACGTTTCTATGTTGTTCGTAAACTTTCTTTGTTATCGCGTTAGCGGCTCGTGAATCGCGCGAGTTTTGATAACATTGCCAAGGTCGTGTACTGACTTTGCATGAACAGTTAGCACGGCAAGGCAGGTAATTGTGTTTTACTTACAATTACATAAACTACATTATGCAACAATGTTATTCTGAAATTTCAAAATCACTGGTTTTTTGTTCCTATGTGGCCATGCCGTATTTTGTTTACAGATTCAAAGATTCGTGTCATGCACGTGTGAGGCATACTCTGTTAGAGTGACTTCACACGCTTTTAATAATAACAATTATATGGAAGCCTTTTTAGAAGTTGCTCAAAAACCCCAGTGTTTTTTCTTCTAACCTAACCTCGAAGATTTTTTTTAAATTAAAACTCGTTCTTCACGCGTTAGAATAAAGTTTACATTCGAATGCGCTACGTAAGCAGGTGGGCCATGCGGCGAATGTGCATTTTGTGCATGTACCACGTGGTTTAACTGAAAATTAGGCGCAATAATAAAAATGAAATACTGCTGTTACATAAAGTAACAATAGCCAGGCGTAACAATAACTAGATAAATACACCAAATTTATATCATTAAGCATTTATTTGTTTTGATTACTTTGACTCTGACACATGCACGTGTTTGACATGCTGCGTCTCGTGACGTCTCGCGTGTTAAGTCACGTATTTCAAATTAGACTTTTCTGGGACATTAACTTAATTTTTATATTTCATATCATAGCAGTTTTTATGAACTCAAATTTGTAGCGATTTTTCATACTTTTTTA
Source organism: Pandemis heparana (assembly GCA_963854515.1). Taxonomy (NCBI): domain Eukaryota; kingdom Metazoa; phylum Arthropoda; class Insecta; order Lepidoptera; family Tortricidae; genus Pandemis; species Pandemis heparana. The sequence continues at coordinate 12,994,726 of OY978023.1, read as the reverse complement.
ATTAAATATCTTTCCCTTGTTAATTAACATAATTTGAGTGCTTTAGTTATATCATGATTCAAGGAAGTCCTCTTTCCCTGCAACTGAATCTTCAGATAGATTTGCATGTACATACATAAGCATCAATCATTGATGATGTAACCTGTTACAATTGAGCAACGAAAACTGTATAATTATGAAATCTAAATTGTCATTTGAGTCTCCTGGTTTATAGAAATAAGGTGACAGTGATATGTATTGTTTAGGTGAGGTGCGCGTGGACCCCAGCAAGGGTTCCGTGGGCTTCGGCTCCGGCCTCCACGGCTGGGCTTTCACCCTCAAACAGTTCTCCGAGATGTACGCTGACAAGTTCAAGATCGACCTTGTCAAGCTCATGAACAGGTGAGACTGCCTCATTTAAACAAGTTTCAGGAGAGAAGAGACATCTTTACAATAGTGAACACGAAAATATTACTAATAGTGTAATGTTACACTATGCGACTATTAAAATATTACTAATAGTGTAATGTTACACTATGCGACTATTAAAATATTACTAATAGTGTAATGTTACACTATGCGACTATTAAAATATTACTAATAGTGTAATGTTACACTATGCGACTATTAAAATATTACTAATAGTGTGTTTTGGGCAATAATTACAAAACATGAACTGTAGTTAAGCTAATTTTGAAACAAAGTTGTAAACCGACAATTAATCGAAAATACGATATGAAGTTATAAAAGTGCTCATCCACATACCTGGTCTCCTCGGGGTTGTGTGATGTTTAACGGGCCTCAGTCAAGACCGGCACATCGGCTACTTACAGGTTTTTTCACGAGCTCGCTTATTACCGCTTTTGCCTCTGAAGCCTTATTTGACAGACTGCCCACAACTTCTTTAAGTGGAGGTGGATTAGCACTTTACCACTACTATTTTAAATCTAATTTAAGATAAGAACAGTGACTTTTACTCAATAAATCAATAATTCGATCCGTCCGCCATGGAGGTCGATACTAAGAAGACATTTTATATTTTTTAATATGGCGCACACCGGAAAATAGTGTTGCCCTATACGAAACGGAAGCTAAAGTAAAAATACGATTGTTGCCATTACGAAACAAATGGGGAAAATAGCATGAAAGTTGAACATACCGCTCACCTAAATATGTAATATTTACGATACAAATAATAAGATTAAGCTAAAACGACTACCTACTCTAATACTATGACTCTACCAGGAATTTAGTGACAGTTAATTAGGGAGAGGCAATGGGCACAGCTTCACAACAGGCCTCTTGTAATGACCAGCCGCAGTCCGAACCGTGACGACTCTACACACTCCGTCAGATCCCGGATGTAAAGCCGAAATTCGACCAAGAGTCCACATCAAGGGACTAGTGTTTTCGTTGATTAACAACACCAACGTGCCAACGAGAATATTTGTGCTAACCTTATTCCACTTAGCCCTTTGCTGCAATGTGTGTACGTATTCGGTATGCCACCGACGCCAAAAGTCCTGGTGCATTTTCTGAATTAATTTCCAGCGATGATTAGCACTGATGTGCTCATTAGTAAAATCTTCCTCAGGAAGAATTGACAAAGGTTCAAGGGTTAAGAAATGACCTGGTGTTATGGCAGACAAGTCATTAGAGTCTGTGCTAAGAGGGGTGAGAGGACGCGAGTTGAGCATGGCCTCAACCTGCGTGAGGACGGTGTAAAACTCCTCGAAAGTTAACCGTTGCTTTCCAATGACTCTAGCTAAATGCGTCTTAACCGAACGAATTCCGGATTCAGCCAAACCATTAAAGTGCGGGCTACCAGGTGGGTTGAACGAGAACTTTATTTCTTGCGCATTGGCAGCGCTTTGCATGAGCGAGCCGAGATAGTTGCTAGCGCCAATGAAGTTACGTCCCTGATCTGACACGATATTATTACACCGACCCCGACGCGCAATAAACCGCTTTAACACACATAGGAACGCATCTGTCGACAACTCTGAAGCGAGTTCGATATGTAAAGCCTTCGTACTTGTACAGACAAACACGCATATATAACCTTTGTACGTTCTCACACCACGTCCACGTCCGAGAGCAATATCAAAAGGTCCGCCATAGTCAATGGCGACACTCGAAAAAGGTTTAATTTGAGATATACGACATAATGGAAGGTTTCCCATAAGCGGTGCTGATGCAGGCGATGGATGAGCACGGAAACACTTAATACAACCACCAATAACTGCCTGTATAGCTCGCTTGGGAGACAAAATCCAAAAGGATTGCGCAAGTAAGTTCTGTAGAGTTTGCGAGCCTGGATGTAAAAATCTCTTATGATATTCATCGATAATTAAAACCGTCAGTCGATGGGAGCGAGGCAATAGGATAGGATGTTTTACCGAAAATTTAATTGAAGCATTAGCCAAGCGACCGCCCACCCTGACAATACCCGCCGCGTCAATAAACAACGAGAGCTTGCGCAAGCCTTTCGGCAGCAAGTTTACACTATCATTTTTCAAATGATTTATCTCCACAGCAAACGAAGCGAGCTGTACATGTTTCACCAAAAACATGAGCGCTGCAGTCGTTTCTGACGCCTGTAAAGGTCCGATAACTTTTTCTCGAGTCGATCGAAAGACACGAAAACAATAAGCTAACACTCGCTTTAAAGTGAAAAGAGAGGAAAACCTGTCGAGAAGTAAGTCAATCAAATTACAATTGTTTGTAATTAACAAAGTCGAAATCCGCTGCTCTTCCAATGTAGAGCTGTTTGCTGGCAAGTCCAGGGCCGATGGAGGCCAATCACACTCACTTTTCAACAACCAAGCAGGACCCTTCCACCACAGATCGCACTCGATCAGATCAACAGGGAGCATACCCCGAGATCCTACGTCAGCGGGGTTGGACAGAGTACCCACGTGACGCCAACGATCAGGAGCGATAATTTCCTGGATATGACTCACACGATTGGCCACGAAAGTCTTCCATCTAGATGGACAAGACTTGATCCACGTCAAAGCTACAGTGGAGTCCGACCAAGCGACGACCTCCTGGATGATATATAAAGGTTTCAAGGCTTCATGAACAGACAATATTAAGTCCGATAAAAGGACAGCAGCCTGAAGTTCTAATCTCGGGATTGACAATTTACGAAGAGGTGCCACCTTAGACTTAGCACAGCAAAACTCTACAAATGTAGAGCCGTCTGCAGCAACGACACGACAGTAAACAACTGCGGAATAACCTCGTTCTGAGGCGTCGCAGAAACCATGCAGTTGCAACGAAAGGAAAGAATGAACGATGCGACGAGGAATCACAACAGAACGCAACATTGACAATTGTGATTTAAAACGAGTCCATTCCGCAGCAATTGCTTCCGAAACGTCGTCGTCCCATGGGATTCCTGACGACCACAAAATCTGCATCAAATACTTCGCATGAAACGCTACAGGACACAAAAACCCTAACGGATCATAGATGCGTGCGATGTTTGAAAGGATTGTACGTTTAGTACATCTTTGATCATTAGTTTTAACAACTTCAAATTGAAACGAATCTGTCTGTGGACGCCACGACACTCCCAGAATTTTCAGCGATAAATCTGACGTTTCATCGAAATGTTTAAAATCACTTGAGTACAATTCACAGGAAGGTAGATCTGCGATAAATTCTCTATGATTGGAGGTCCATTTCCTTAAATGAAACCCACCCAACGACAAAATATTCGAAAGTTCTGATCTTAAAAGTAGAGCCTGTTCGATAGAGTCAGCACCTGTTACGACGTCATCAACATAAATATCTCTACCTAGCACCATCGAACCAGAGGGATAAGCAGCTGCAGTATCCTTAGCTAACTGCGCAATTGTCCGGAGCGCTTGATACGGGGCAGATTTGACCCCATATGTTACGGTCGCTAGCCTATAATCCTTGACAGGTTCGTCGATAGAGCGCCGCCATACAATCCGCTGATACTCTGCGTCTTCTTTTGGTACAAGGATCTGACGATACATAGCTTTGATGTCTCCAGTAAACACTACTTTGTGCCAACGAAATCGCAAAAGAACGTCAAAGATGTTTGTTTGCAACTTGGGACCTGCTAAGAGTGCCTCATTGAGGGACAATCCATTACTGTCTCTACAACTTGCATCAAAGACTACCCGAAGCGGCGTGCTGACAGAGTCGGGACGAAGAACTGCATGATGTGGGATATAATAAAATTTTCCGACACTAACAGGGGGTTGCTCTACTTCCTTCATGTGACCACTAGTCTCATATTCATCCATGAATGAAATATAAGCATCACGAAAGTCTGCATGCTTAGAGAGCTTGCGCTCCAACGAAAAGAGTCTTCGCATTGCAATTTCACGAGTGTTTGAAAATATAGGCTTATTTGTAGGATCAACGAAAGGTAAAGGTACCTCAAAACGGCCTTCACTCGTGCGACCGAAATTTTCAATAAATGTGTCTTCACAAAGTTGGTCCTCTTTCGACAATATAGGTTGACTAGGACTACTAACATTTTCCAACTCCCAGAACCTTTTCAGAGAACTATCCAACGACAAGTTTGATTGTGTAGACCCCGAGACGAAAAAACAATCTTTCCGACGACAACTATTAAAAGATCGCAAATGGCTCTCATCACACTCACCCATGATGATCCACCCAAATATGGTTTCGATAGCTTTAGGCTGACCCATACTTCCATGTCTGCGACCGCTGGTGAGACACGACACGAAGATATCTGCATTAAGTAATAAATCAACTGGTCCAGGATTTGCAAAGTCTGGGTCAGCAAGATTCAAATCTTTTATATGAGACCACTTAGAAAAATCTACTGGTTGACATGGTTGATCGGCACAAATGGATGGTAAAACAAGGGCTTCAAAATTAAATTCAGTCTCATTTTTTTCCATAGGTTTCATGGAACACGACAATGATCCTCGAGACTGAGCTACAGCATTTCCAATACCAGAGATACACTCACCAATTTGATTTATCTGCAACCCCAGGCGTTTCGCACACTGTTCAGATATAAAGTTACACGCACTCGCACAATCCAGCAAGGCACGGGCTGGCTGATACTGACCAACACAATCCCTGATTGCTACTTTAGCTGTAGCAAATAACACAGTGTTACTATTGGATACAGTAGTCAAAGCAATGTTAGTGCCAGATGGGCCACTCACCCCGACTTGTGGCGCCGGGTTAGCAACTGGAGCCACTGATGCTATCTTATCAAAATGCAATAGAGTGTGGTGCGAATACCCACACACACTACAACCAACTGACTGGCGGCATTGTTTTACTTTGTGATTATTCGAAAAACAACAAATGCACAAACCTTTACTTTTTATAAAGTTAAACCGAGCTGTAGCATCTAACTGCAAAAACTTATCACAGCTGGCAAGACTGTGCTGGTCACCACAAGACTCACAAACCGACGCTGTAGTCACCAGAGTAGTTTTCATATTCTTTTGATTGAAAGTTGCACTATTATTGGTTTTGTTTTGCAAATTGTGTTTTGGTATGGGTTTGACATCTATTACTTCTAATGCTCTAATATGCTTTTCAATGAATTCTTGCAAATATTTAAACTCTGGAATCTCATTAGAATTGAATTCAAGTTGGAATGCCTCACGTGTTGATTTATCTAATTTGGACCAAAGTAAATGTACCAACATGAAGTTTTCATCTGGCAGATAGAGTTTGTCTAAGACTTGTAAAGTTTCTTTAAATGTTCGAGACACTCTTTCCAATTCAATTCCTGACTTTGATTTAATTGGCTCACAGTACAACATTTTTTCATAGTAGGTAAAAGCAATCTGTCGTTTTTTATTATAATGCAAATTTAGTGCATTGTATGCATCCATATAGCTTTCATCTGATACGGGATAATTCTTTATTAAATCTAGTGCTGTACCTTGAACACTTGTTAATAAATAATGCAACTTTTCAATCTTCGGAATTTCCCTCTGGTGAATTAATGAATTAAACAACTGAATAAAAGAGATCCAGTTTTCCAGTTTACCATCAAAAGGTTTAATGTTGATTTTAGGTAATTTGGCCGATACGCATTCATTATTTTTCTTGACCGGGACAGATGATAGTGCCCGTAACCGTGTAAGAACTGACTTCATTTTATTCTCGAAATCCACTGTCACTTTAAACTCCAACCTATTATCAGAGCACGTCAACATTATTGCTCGCTGAGCGCTATGAAAGCTATCCGATATAGGCTTCAGGTCATTTTCCATATAGCCAAGTAAATCCGTTCCCATTATATATTCTAAACGCATCATAGCATAATCACGTTCGACTCTGTTTTGATCAGCCTTTGCGTCGCTTGACTCAGAATGCTCACCTTCCGACATGTTTCAAATATGAAATAAACAATTAAACAAAGCCTGCACAAAAACAAACCACGAACGATAAGCCGATAACGAAAATAACAAACTTTGTCTAACCTCAAATCCAATTTAAACGTCAACTGTCAATTGTCAAAGTGACAGATTCACAGGTCTACCACACTAACGAGAATAATGAGTGAACCGGAATTGAACGTCTATGACAAGAAACGTCACAATATTGCCAACACAAAAACTAAGCAAGTCAAGTCACTATTTCCTATTTGTACCGTAATGGCGACAAGTTAAAATTTACCCTCCAATTTCCAAACAAAACTAAAATTTCGATAAAGTTATGATTATTTTAGCTTTAAATAGGTAACTTTTCACGATCCGGCTGAAGGACCAATGTTTTGGGCAATAATTACAAAACATGAACTGTAGTTAAGCTAATTTTGAAACAAAGTTGTAAACCGACAATTAATCGAAAATACGATATGAAGTTATAAAAGTGCTCATCCACATACCTGGTCTCCTCGGGGTTGTGTGATGTTTAACGGGCCTCAGTCAAGACCGGCACATCGGCTACTTACAGGTTTTTTCACGAGCTCGCTTATTACCGCTTTTGCCTCTGAAGCCTTATTTGACAGACTGCCCACAACTTCTTTAAGTGGAGGTGGATTAGCACTTTACCACTACTATTTTAAATCTAATTTAAGATAAGAACAGTGACTTTTACTCAATAAATCAATAATTCGATCCGTCCGCCATGGAGGTCGATACTAAGAAGACATTTTATATTTTTTAATATGGCGCACACCGGAAAATAGTGTTGCCCTATACGAAACGGAAGCTAAAGTAAAAATACGATTGTTGCCATTACGAAACAAATGGGGAAAATAGCATGAAAGTTGAACATAGTGTAATGTTACACTATGCGACTATTAAAATATTACTAATAGTGTAATGTTACACTATGCGACTATTAAAATACAATCGCAAAAAAAACGGGCACTCATGGTTTTTGTATTTTATGTGCGTAAAACCGTATGCCACAGGCGCAACCTATATATATATTTCTTTGTTTTTATACTTTTTTTACTAGTTTTTGGATATTTTAATTTTAGAATTCTTGTTTTCTTATTGTTTTGTACGTCAGTCTGATTATAGGCCTAAACGAAGACAGTTGTTTCCTTTCTCAGTATTTAGACTCAGTAAAAGCCCTTGGCTTTACCATAGGAGCCCGATTTTGTCGCAAGGGGGTGTACTATGCACCACTTGTAATAATTAATGAATTTTTACCTTCAATGGAATGAGATTTTGTTGAAATAAATGTGGTTTGATTTTTCAGTTTCTAGTTTTTATAAGTTGCAACGGGTAAAGAAAAACTTTCAGATGTGTGAAACAAAAAATGCGTTAATACCCAGATCTTGCGCTAATTAGTCATTACATTAGTCATCCACTAAAGAATATTGGTTATGTAACTGCTAATTCGGTTATAATCAGTCTGTCGCTCGCATCCGCTGCGTGTGATCGTATTTTTTGCCAAAGTCTGACTTACAGTTTAATTATTTCTTCCGAAATTCGTGATTGGCTGTTTGTTGTTATTTTAAAATCTCTTTTACTCTTGAAGTGATTTAATGTGTGGACTCCTCCCAGTGGGCTGTCGTTGAGAGGGACAGAGTGTTGTCCTTGGTTTCGCCTGTGAGACTCCAATTCTCATTCACAACTTTTTGCTTCTTCGTGGGATTCGATCCGGGGTTCGCCGAAGCACAGACCGCCGTACGTACCGCTGGACCACGAAGTGAATGAGCTACGGTGACGAATTTGACCGTAGCTATACGCGTGCGTACTACTCGCCCCGCTCCATCTGCTACGCCGTAAGTGCTACGTAGTTGCTACGCGGCACTGCTACGCCCGCTACGCTTGTCGCTTTGTTCATTAGCTACGAATTCCTGCGCCGAGACGTGACACCTGCTGTGCTTTCTTGCTTCTTGTACAATTGCTATTAGCTAATTTCTGGCGCTGTTGCGGAGTCAGTATGATGAGCGCAAATCTAAACAACAGTGTGATGACATGTGGTGCCTGCCAGACGACGCTATTATTGGGTGATGAGTATTTGCAGTGCATGGTTTTAACGTGCAGTAAACTGTATCATTACGCGTGCAACAATAGGATCCTGTCTACCGAGGAGAAGGCTTCTTGGGTGTGTCCTGAGTGTGCGTGTATGGCTAAAAAAGGCGGTCGAAACTGTGAGACTCCGGTTGGTACTCCTATTAGTGCCAAGAATATCACGCAGAGGATCCTCACCGCTAGCGGGTCTAATCCTTCCGTTTTCACCACCCATCACTCGGAGGAAGAGATGCCTGATTCGTCCCATCTTGAAGTTAAGCTGCTTCGCGAGCAGATTAGTGTCCTGAGCGAGCAACTCGCCGACGCTGTGTCTACGATAGGGCGCTACCATTCGACTCTCCTGGAGTGTACCGGAAAAGTCGAGGCATTAAGTGGAAGGCTGGCTGAGCTTGAGCTTGTGGACGTATCCCGTCGGCAGTCGTGCCCCGTATGTATTTCTCGTGATGTGGCCGTAAAGCCTGATAAGACTACTGGGGCTAGTGACACACAGAGTCGTGGCGATGGCGATCGGCAAGGCGATACGAATTTCTTACGTGGACCTCCAATTGGCAATGCGGCGTCTAACGCTTACAGTCACGATGAGCGCAATTCCCATACTGAGGATTCAAATAACTCGGCAGAAGGGGAGTGGAAGACTGTTGGTGGTGGTAGACGTGGGAAGCAGAAACGCCAAATTTCCTTACGCTGCACTGCGGGTCCTACTGTTACCTCTTTGAAGGCTGTGGAATTCCGGAAACATATCCACTTGTGGAACATGGAGTCAGGTGCCGACGAAGTCCGGGACTATTTGCGGATTCTCTGCCCAAATGGGTCTTGCACTGTAGACGAACTCAAGTCAAAAGGTGACTACAAATCTTTTAAATTGGGTGTTCCTGCGATTTACTTCGATAAGTGTTTGTCCGTGGACGTCTGGCCTGAAAATGCTCGAGTGAAGATGTGGCTTTTTCGAAGACAAAGTGCCAAACAGAACCAAACCCAATAAGCCCACACTTGATGTACCTTCTGACTGCGTTGTTGGCCCATTCTTCAGCATTACCTACCAAAATGTGAGAGGCCTGAACACAAAAATCAAGCACTTCAGATTGCAGCTGGCTTCCCTCGAGAGCGATATTGTTGCCGTTACTGAGTCGTGGTTGACCGAGTCTGTCGAGGACGCAGAACTATTGTGTTGTGGCTGGAACATGGTACGTCGTGATCGCGCCACCCGCCGCCTTGGAGGAGGAGTGCTGCTCGCTGCGCGGCCTGGTGTCGCGCTGCGACGGCGAAGGGAGCTGGAGACCGCTGACGGGGAGGATTTGTGGGCATCCTTCACGGTGGGAGGGACCATAATTCACTTGTGTGTTGTTTACATTCCTCCTAATGTTTCCGATGACGTGTACATGCGTTTCTTTAACAAAGTAGAATCCATTATAGACTCTCTCAAAGGTCTTGTTGTAATAGTGGGCGACCTAAATCTAAACCCGAAGTACATGTCTGTTAGTATTTTAAGCTATTATTGTTATTTTACCACTGTGTGTGATTTGAGTGAGATGAATGGTGTGTTAAATAAGTTTGGAGGAGCGCTTGACGTGGTGCTGGTGCGAGGATGCAAGCGTTCTGTGGTGGTGTCTGAGGTTAAAGATGATGGATTGGTTCCGCATCGCGATGCCTACCATCCCCCTCTTGAAATAATAGGGCCACTTCTGGATACCGCGCGTACTCAGTCGAGAACGAATCCAAGCAACGTTGACTCTGATCTCGATTGGAACTTTCCTAAAGGGGATTATGACTCCCTTCGTGAATTAATTTCTGGAGTATCGTGGAAGGAAGTTCTCGAGAGCCGCAATGTCGACGTTGCTGTTGAGCTTTTTTACCGAACTGTTTATGATATTTTTGATATCTGTGTACCGAGGAAAAGTAGGCCTTCCAAATCCAGCCGACGTTACCCAGTCTGGTTTACTGCGGACTTAATAAAAGCTATCGCTCGTAAAGCTGCCCTTCATCGTGAATGGAAGCGCACAGGTGACCGTGCAGTGTATGTACATTTCTCCAGGCTAAGGTCCGATATTAAATTGTGGTCGTCACAAGCTTACGACGCCTACATTAATCGTATTCAAAACCAGATTGGTCGGAACCCTCGTGCTTTCTGGCAGCATGTGGATGGTTTAAAGTCGAAGGGTGGCTTTCTGCAGCGGGTGACGTTCGGAGGGACGGAGTTCGAGGGTGGCGGGGCGGCTCAAGCTTTTGCAGATTTTTTCTCAAGTGTGTTCCTGCCCGATGTACCTCGGCTCAGTCACAGGAAGGTTATCTCTGAAGAGACAGGACTTAATAGCCGTTATGTTCATATTGATGAAATCTCAATTAGCGATTTTGATACTTGTTTGGGTTATTTAAAATCACAAAGTTCCCCTGGACCAGACAATTTCCCTGCGTTCATCTTAAAGGGATGTAAAGAATGGCTTGGCTACCCCTTGCTTCACATTTTTAACTTGGCTCTTTCTACCGGCGTATATCCTGATCGTTGGAAGACCACGCGTGTGAGGCCGATTCCAAAGTCTCACAATGCAACGAGTGTAGAGGACCACCGTCCTATAGCCATTCTCTCTTCGGTTGCCAAGCTATTCGAATCAATTTTAAATAGGCTTATCTCTGCTCAAATCAAACCCTACCTGAGCGAAGCTCAGCATGGTTTTAGGTCGAGGCGTTCGGTTGAAACCAACCTGCTGACTCTGGTTGACTCCGTTTCTGAGCACTTGGATAGGGGAATTCAGGTTGACGTGTTGTACTTTGACTTTAAGAAAGCCTTTGACCGAGTGGACAATGATGTCCTGCTTAGGAAGCTGTGTGATATCGGCTTCTCACCTTTGCTTCTTAAGTTTTTCGCCAGTTACCTGCGCGATCGGCAGCAATTTGTGCAACACGGCTGTTTTGTCTCGGAGACTTATCACACCAGATCTGGGGTCAGCCAGGGTTCGATATTGGGCCCGTTGCTTTTTGGAGTCATGGTAAATGACTTAGCTGAGGTTCCTAGGTGCGCTAAATGCCTGCTGTATGCCGACGATCTCAAACTTATTTATGGTGTTCAGCAGGAGTCGGACTGTGCGGCGCTGCAGGAGGACATTGACCGGGTGCTTCAATGGAGTGTTGATAATAAACTTCTTTTCAACACAGTAAAATGCTCCGTCATGACTTTCAGCCGTGCTCAGAGTCCCTTTCTTGCCACGTATGTCCTTGGGGCCGTGCCCATAGAGCGCGTGGACTCGGTTAGGGATTTGGGTGTAATTTTTGATCCGCACCTCAACTTTCATGTCCATATGAAGTCACTCGCTGCCAATTGCTACCGGAGGCTGGGTTTTGTGGTTCGTAACGCGCGTGATTTTTCTGATCCTAGAGTGATCAAGCTGTTATATACTGCGCTGGTAAGGAGTAAGCTGGAAGCGGCGTCCGTGATCTGGAGCCCGCACGAGTCTACTTATGCCTTACTTCTAGAGAAGATTCAAAAAGCGTTTCTCAGGTTTTTATACAAAAAAATCTGTGGTTACTACCCGTTCTTGTACCCTACAAAATTCCTGCTTGGTGCACTAGGTTTTAACTCTCTAGAGGTAAGGCGTAACAACGCGCTTTTGATTATGGCTTGTGGCGTCCTCCGCGGGGAATCCGACTGTGTCGACCTGGGGGCACAACTAGTGCGCCTGTACGCTCCCCTCCCCTCTAAATTTAATTTAAGGCCACGGCAGCGCCATCTCCTGGCGGTGCCTCCTGCCCGCACCGTAGCTCGCAAGCAGTCGCCGCTGGTTCGCGCGCTGCACCATATCAACGCGCTCCTCGCATCAGCACCAGAGCGTGACTTGTTTGCTGATAACTGGAGAAGTGTGTGCGTTGAATGTCTGCGTTTCTGTGAGGCGATGGATGTACGTGTGTCGTCATGTATTTAATTAATTAGTTATTATTGTAAATTTTTATGTGTTTTTAGTTTTATCTTTCTTTTATTGTCTGTCTTACTCAATGCCTTAGTGTCACACTGTAATATTGTGTAAGATATTTTATAAATAAATAAATAAATAAATAAATAAATAATAGTCTTTTCACCTCACTTGCTCGAAAGGGCTGTCTTTCTCCTTAAAAATCTGCGTGGAAAACTGCTTTTTCCCCTCTTGGGTGGAAAAGGTTTTTGAAATTCGAACGCCGCGCGGACCACCACTCCACCACGACCACCACGACCACATAGTAGTACCAGTAGAAATTTGAAATTCTTCCATCCACCATTTTTCTCGCTATAGTGAGGTGAAAAATTGTGTGTTTCGCTCGGCAGCAAAGTTTGTTTAGTGTCTCGTGCCTTGAAACCTTCGCCACGCTCAGGATTCTTCTTTTGAACCACTCGCTTCGCTCGTGGTTCAATCATAGAATCCTTCGCTTGCTCGGGTTTCAATACAGGCACTCGCGCCAAACAAAAACTTTGCAGCCTTGCATAACAAATAACTATTGTTTGAGTATTGATACTTGCTCTTATGTATTGAAAAATTGAACAAAGATGTTTACAAAAGTAACAATGTTGGGTCATTATGGGGGAGGTAATTAGGAAAATTGGTTAGTTTAGTTTCGTCCCATTGATACTGGGTAAAGACTTTAATGCTATACACCGGCGGCAGACAAGGACGAACAGTGTTATCTCAACTTTAATTAGTGTTGATTGTTTTTGTGTAAACTTTCTACAATAAGGTTGAGGTACAAACAAAAAAAAATTGGAGTTAGTGATTTAGTCTCATTATCAAATACGAAGTTGGTAGATCTCACGTAATCTATTGGTGCTGTAACTCTCTTATTTCCTCAGGCTGTGGGGAGAGAACTTCTTCAACGCCAAGACAAAGAAGTGGGCTAAGATGAGGGACGCCGACAACAAGCGTTCCTTCTGCATGTACGTGCTCGACCCCATCTACAAGGTAATTCTATTTTTCTAGATATTCCTTTTGGTAATACATAGGTACTTTTAGGACAGACGCCCACCCCACATTTGCATTGGATAAACTGTCTGGTTTAGTCAAAACATATGCTTCCATGCTGTAATGGGAGTAAAGAACAAATATAGTAGAATATATCAGTTGCTTCTCGTCCCGCGTAGATGGTAAAAGCCCATCGAGGGAATGGGCATTATAGGAGTCTTTAAAAGATCTAGTGTCAGTGTCTTTGCTGATTATGTAAATACGTATACATACACGTCTATATCCCTTACGGGGTAGACAGCCTAAGGTAACCAGACTTAAAGGCCTCGTTTAGCGTGATTGTAGGCGTACAAAATAATGATGGGTTGCTAGCTGCATCGCCTATAACCCTTCTCTCCTTGATTCCTAAGATTTTCGCTGATTGTAATTTTTAATTAAACGAAAATGATAATTCGTAGAAAACTTTAAAAAAATCTGACATGTTTTTTGGTCCACTAAATCTTGCCTAGATAAAATGATTAATTTGTTAATTTATTTGTTGTAAGGTGTTCGATGCCATCATGAACTTCAAGAAGGAGGAGATCGACTCTCTGCTGAAGAAGATTGGTGTCACCATCAAGCACGAGGACGCTGACAAGGACGGCAAGGCCCTGCTCAAGGTGAGTGTTAACCCTAAAGCAGTTTCCACTAGGAACATAGTATCAGTCTTACTGCAACCAGTATGAGCCAGTTATTAAACTATTTTTGTTTTCTATTTTATTTCTATTACAAAAAGGTGTTGTTTTTGGCGTATTTTTTATTGAACAACACTTTTTAAAGGCCAACAACAGTTACATAAAATCCATTACAATGTAAATGAGTATGTCTCGATTGTCTCATTCTTGTTACAATGTTACATGCTGTTAATGCTTAATTTGTGTAGAAAAACGGGTGAAAAACGGCAGATTTTTTCTAAAAGATAAAAAGTGTGGTTAACACTTCTAGTTCATGGAATTCATCAAATTAATCTCTGGTTTGGTCCCAAGTGTTGCCAGTTACTTTATAAATGAGTTTCTGGGTGTCAGAGTGGACATAAATTGTAAGTCTTTCCGGAATTGGTTGTAAACTCTGTTGATTATGACCCCATAAATGAAAGAGACATTTTGTTCACTTCACTACCAATGTGCAAAATCCTTTCCCATTGTATTATCTCGGAAATTTTCGTATTTGACAACTTAGAGAGAAAGAAAGAAGACATTTATTCCTTTTTGCAGACACACAATTATAAGAGCATAATACAAAATTTTATAGATGATATAAAACAAAAAAAAAAACACGCATGAAAAAGAGATCATCAGCGTTGTTTGTGTCTTCGCAAAAGTGTCTGTCATAATTTTGCAGGCATTTGAACGCACACGTGCGTCTGTCTCATCAAGCTAATGTTGACCTTTTGTGTAGGTGGTGATGAGGAGCTGGCTGCCGGCTGGCGAGGCGCTGCTGCAGATGATTGCCATCCACCTGCCGTCCCCCGTGGTGGCCCAGAAGTACCGCATGGAGATGCTGTACGAGGGACCCCACGATGACGAGGCAGCCATCGGTATCAAGGTAAAACAACACACTTCCTACTACTTTATTTGTTAGTGGCCATCTCCTGATGCCCGGCTGCCTCGGGGCATTCTTTAGATTTGTGATTCTTAACTGATTTGGGGACTGAGGATCATGATCAGGAAAAATACTGCTCTAACTTAATATCAAGAGGGTTGGAGACATAAATATGGTCTAATTTTCGATTTCGTGAAGTTTTTTAAATATGCCGCAACACTTAAAAGAATTTGTGTCAACTGCAATTTCTTTTCTCTAAATCTGAGGGTTTCATGTTCTCTTGTTTCCTTGTGAGAAATCTTTGAATAGCTTTGCTGTAGTCCCAAGTGTTGCCAGTTGCCTCAAAAATGAGTTCCTGGGTGTCAAAGTGGACATAAAAAATTCAGTCTTTCCGGAATTGGTCGTAAACTTTGTAGTTTATAACCCCATAAATGGAAGAAACATTTAATATACACATTATTAATTTAAGTTACATTTGAAATTGGCAGTTATGATAAGAGACTATGTAAACGCTTCATATGACTAGACCGACCGCTTAAACGAGTCCTCGTCCGCGCGGCACAGAGTCGCGGGGTGGGACGACCGCGGGGACCTCTCTTGGCCCCCTTTGTTGTCCCACTCCGCGTCCCTGCACCTCATTTAAGCGGTCAGTCTATGATACTACTTATTGGTCAGCAGCAGAACAGGGCAGTCTACATATAAATGGGGCTTATAGTTAGTTAAATCGATTGTGGTTTTGACATTATTGTTTCTCTCCTAGACCTGCGACCCTGAGGCACCTCTGATGATGTACGTCAGTAAGATGGTGCCGACGTCCGACAAGGGACGTTTCTACGCGTTCGGTCGCGTCTTCTCCGGCAAGGTCATCACCGGACAGAAGGCCCGCATCATGGGCCCCAACTACCAGCCCGGCAAGAAGGAGGTAAATTAAACTTTCATTTTCAGACGACAGGTCAACCAGGGTAATAGAGCAGGATCAGAATGACTGATACATTCGCGTGTTGAAGGCGAGACGTCGCTAAAATAGTTATTAAGAACAGATAAAACTAGTAATAAAAAGGGATAGTTTTTGATTTACACCATGTATCCGTGACAGGTTGGATGCAAATCAAAATGGCGTCCAACACCCGCCATTTTGTTGACACGTGACGAGTCATGTTGATACAGATGTTGTTCTATATTTGAATTGAAATTTGTGCTGTAATTACGAAGTTGCTTAATTTGAGATGAGAGATGATCCTGCTCTTATCTTAAAGAACAAATACGGTGTACCGTATTCCCGCCCGGCAAAAGTACCGCAGGGTAGCGCGCCGTGGCCCCCGGGCTGCGCGCGCCGGGACCCTGCGGCGGCGCCGCGCGCAGACGCCGCGCCCGCCCGCCGCGCTGCATAGGACCGCTATCCTTATGTCCCGGGATTGCCAGCTCCGGGCGGACGCTACATTTACATTTAATAAAAGCTTGTGAAATATTACTTGGGTGGATCAACTTTTTCTTGTCACTCGTTGCTATGGATATATTCTCCTGGGTCACTATTTGAACCGTAAGTTTATGGGTTTAAATTTTGTAAAACATTTGTTTTTACGATAGTTAGTAACAACAAGAAATTGTTGATCCACCCACTTTCTCCCACGTAACCACACTTTTAAGTGTGAAGTGAAAAAGGCTATCTGACAAATGTATCTTTCTATTTAGGATCTGTATGAGAAGACCATCCAGCGCACCATCCTCATGATGGGTCGCTACGTGGAGGCCATTGAGGATGTGCCCTCCGGTAACATCTGTGGTCTGGTCGGAGTTGACCAGTTCCTTGTCAAGACCGGAACCATCACTACCTTCAAGAACGCCCACAACATGAAGGTAAGCATCAAGTTTTTATTTTTTACAGCGTGCAGCAAATTTTATTATAGGGGACAGGGGTTTTGTCTGGAAGCCTGTTACTGTTACTGTTACTATTTGATTATGCGCTTATAAACTGTTGAGAGAATTTGAACAAGCAGGTGTAATGTGAATCAACCTATAGTATTTTTTCTGTCATAATTTTGCTGCCTTGTTAAATTAATACATGAAAAAAAAAAATATGGGCCATTGGAAAATTTCATTCTTAGTATCACTATCCCTGTAGTCAAGGTGCCCTCTAGTGAAGTCACTATGAAGGCGAGTAAAGTTCCATTCCTTCCTACGTAATATTATAGTTTCTGTAGCTACTTGTGGCATTTACAGTCAGCCTCAAAAGTAGCTGGGCACTTTAATTTGTCACATTAACACATTAAAATTTGTCAATATGACATGTGTATGTCAACATGTGATGTGTTACTAATGTGACAAAGTACAAAAGTGCCCAGCTACTTTTGATGCTGACCGTACGCTTGTAAGCACTCCTTGCCAGAGAATCTCCTCCACGGAAGTGTGTTTGGTGTGTTTGGCTCCAAGTCCAATGAGGCATTCTTAAGTGCACTTAAACTTCGAAAAAATTAGAAAATTAAAAAAAACTTATAGTAATTAGAGGCACTGGTGTTTGAAACAGTTTGACAGTGTCCCTTGTTTGTTAGGTGATGAAGTTCAGCGTGTCGCCTGTGGTGCGTATCGCCGTGGAGCCCAAGAACCCCGCGGACCTGCCCAAGCTGGTGGAGGGGCTGAAGCGGCTCGCCAAGTCCGACCCCATGGTGCAGTGCATCAACGAGGAGTCCGGCGAGCACATCGTCGCCGGCGCCGGCGAGCTGCATCTCGAGATCTGCCTCAAGGTGACTATAACCACTTACCATCATAGGCTACATCTTCGGGCGCACGAGCGTCTAACTAAATAGGAATCGAAGTGGTCGCCATGGGCGAAATCTTCATAATCAGTTATTCACATTATACGACCACTCGCTGTTGCCCGCAACTTCGTCCGCGTATAATCAAATATAGACTATGTCCATCAGGTTTAATTAAGGATTTTAACGGTGAAACAATTTTTCAAATCAGTCCAGTAGTTTCGGAGCCTATTCAATGCAAACAAACAAATCTTTCCTCTTTATAATATTAGTATAGATAGATAAACCATTAAATCCTATATATTGTGTGGCAAGCTGGCTGTGATGTCACCATGCCATTGAGAAGCTCATCATCATTAGAAGATAATATCGTCTGTCGAACAAAGACCTCTCTTTCGAGTGACTATTAGGTCAAAAATTTTACAATAAGCCATGTATAACGTTTTTGTCACTGGTGTGTGTACTGATGTTAGTCGCAATCAATGAAGATTTAAATATTAGCACGTTTTAACATTGTTGTATGTTATCAGGATCTGGAGGAGGACCACGCTTGCATTCCGATCAAGAAGTCCGACCCCGTGGTGTCGTACCGCGAGACCGTGGCCGAGGAGTCCGACCAGATGTGCCTCTCCAAGTCGCCCAACAAGCACAACCGTCTCTTCATGAAGGCCCAGCCCATGCCCGACGGTCTGCCTGAGGACATCGACGAGGTAAAAATCACTTACCAATATACTAGTAATGTCATTTTTATATGTTAGCCCCAGTCAATAGTTTGGTCGCGAAGTACGAAGAATTTCGTTCAATGACTTGTCGCGTTTGTCGCTCGCGCGTTATTATTTGCCCGCATTCTCACAGATGCGGAGACGGCAAATATACCCCCTTGCAAAAAAAACGGGCACCCATGGTTTTTGAATATTATTTGCATAAAAGCTTACTTTTTCTAAGCTTTAATGCCTAAAAATCTGAAATACCATAGGTGTAGAGTTACGCGCGAGCGACAGTGACGGGTCGTTGTATGAAATAAATTACAGATGGCGAAATTACTTACAAGTATATAGTAGTTTAAAAGTAGTGTGTGGCAAAATGCTCTGTTGTGCTGAATGCTGCAGGATAACTTTATTGTAAAGTCGACGTTAAAATCTACGTTTACAAAGTTTTCATTCAAACTATTAAATTTTCTTGAATTGGTGTTCATTCATATTCATAGTAAACGTTCTCCACAGGGCCGCGTAAACCCCCGTGATGACTTCAAGACCCGTGCCCGTTATCTCTCCGACAAATACGAGTACGACGTGACCGAGGCGCGTAAGATCTGGTGCTTCGGCCCCGAGGGCACCGGCCCCAACCTGATGGTGGACTGCTCCAAGGGAGTGCAGTACCTCAACGAGATCAAGGACTCCGTCGTGGCCGGCTTCCAGTGGGCCGCCAAGGAGGGCGTCATGGCCGAGGAGAACTTGAGAGGCGTGCGGTTCAACATCTACGATGTCACGCTACACACTGACGCTATCCACAGGTTGGTCGCGAGCTTTATTTGAGCCGCAATAACACAAAAAACGCGTTCTTTTTATTGTGAACTAGCTTCTGTACGCTACTTCGTCTGCGTATTAAATATACATATAAAGCTTCCTCTCGCATCACCTCTATCTATTAAAAAGACGCATCAAAATCCGTTGCGTAGTTTTAAAGATCTAAGCATACATAGGGACAGACAGCAGAAAGCGACTTTGTTTTATACTATGTAATGGACTTAACGAATTAGCCGCTTATAATTTTGTGGCAGGGCTTACAATCAAGAGCAATAGGGTTCCTTCTGACCTTTTTGCTCATGTAACTCTAATTATATTGTGACAGTTGTGCTGAGGTTAGAAAAGCTATGGTACTAATAAAAGTTTGTCTCTGACAGAGGTGGCGGTCAAATCATTCCAACGACCAGGAGATGTCTGTACGCGTGTCTGTTGACCGCGCAGCCGCGTCTCATGGAGCCCGTGTACCTGTGCGAGATTCAGGTAAGCTCGACCACAGCCACAACTACCAGCGCGGCTCTGACAACCAATTATAGCAAGGTCACTGTATACTTGGAGCTAGAGTTAAGTGATGAACATCACTCATATCATGAACATCATGAACATGTACAAAGGTGTTTTTAAAATTCATAAAAATTCTGAAAAACGTTTATTGGGTGTTCAAACTAACCCAACCACCTGTTTATAAAGTATTCCATGTTAATTTTAAGATGTGTATGTTGACATCTTTTTTGAAATTATGTAGTGTCCTTTTGTAGTGTCTATGGCTACTGAAAACTGCTAGTCTTTGTTTATATCTGATAGAATACAGTGGCCTTCTAATTTAATTGGTTGAATATAAGCCCTTTAATGTTTACCATCTCACCCTCGTGATGAGTTTCCTAGCATGGTTTTACCCACGTGAATCCTGAGCGGGACTAGCATGCCTGGTGGTTCCGCCTTTCCGTCACGTGGCAGATCAACAGTTCTTTAAGTTTCGGCATTGTTACTCAATATAAGCTCTGCCTGAATAGGGGGACTAACAAAATTCTATACAAGTCTATTGGCACAATTTTAAAGGGGATAAAGGATAAAAAACTACTTAGATAAAAAATTTAAAATATCTGAACTGGTTGAACTGAAATTGAATATCCCCGCACGGTGTGCCCCCCTTTATGTAAGTCAGTCTGTTTGTGCCATGTTTCTACGTAATAAAATTTATGTAAATGTAATGCATTTGAGTTGTGCATGCAGTGTTTCGTAAAGGCCGTGCAAAACGGTATTTTTTCCAGTTAAGTCCACATACTCTAAATATAACTTGTTCTTGTCTCGTTTAATAAAATTAATATTAAAAAATTGCACATGTACAGTTCTTAAACATACAAGGTGTTGTACAATATTAATGTAAATACCGGATTTCTCACGTTTTATTACGTCTGAAAAGGTCCGACAGTTTCGAATCATCCGAGATTCTTTTTCATGGTGCGACGGGGGCCAAGGCGCGACGGGCACTGCGCTCGCTGTGTTGTACAATGTTTGTCTGAAATTTGAGTTGAGGCCATATTGTCTAAATGCACTTTGAATCACAATGATTTCTGTGAAACGGAATAGTATGAGGATAGAAAGAGATGCCAAACGCTATTTCGAGTTACCCTCGCGTTTGTACGGCCCTCTGTCTCGTCCAGTGTGGTAACACTTGCGGTATTGCAGTGTCCCGAGGTGGCTGTGGGCGGTATCTACGGCGTGCTGAACAGACGGCGCGGGCACGTGTTCGAGGAGTCGCAGGTGGCGGGCACGCCCATGTTCGTGGTGAAGGCGTACCTGCCCGTGAACGAGTCGTTCGGGTTCACGGCCGACTTGCGCTCCAACACGGGCGGGCAGGCGTTCCCGCAGTGCGTGTTCGACCACTGGCAGGTGCTGCCCGGCGACCCCAGCGAGCCTGGAAGCAAGCCGTACGCCGTCGTGCAGGTCAGTAATTGCTTTGCTATTTTTAAAAGACCACTAAATACCCTCGACCGGGACGAGCGGCGGAAAAAAGGGGAGGCCTTTTCCCAGCAGTGGGACACTCAATTGGGCTAATATAGTTTATAGTTAGTTATTTACTAAATAGGTTTTTTAATTGGACTGTGATTTTTTTTATAACCGTAAGTCGTCATCTTTGCTGGCCTCGAACCGGTTTCGAGGATTGTTATTTACTGCTGTAATTTTATTAAAATAATATCTGTAACTAAGATTTTATTGTGAAGTAAGCCAATTAATTTGAATCATGTTTTACCTAGTTTTTAAAGATTTATTTATTTATTAGTCCTACATGGCTCATAAACAAATCACAAAGAGTTGAGTTGGATTTGATGAAACTTCCGAATAATTTTGAAAGAAATATAATTTTAATGAAGAACTCTCGGGCGCCTCACGTCTGGCTTCTTCATTGAACACATTAAAAATGAAATAAGTTAGTAACCCGCTCGGCAAAAGTACCGCAGGGTAGCGCGCCGTGGCCCCCGGGCTGCGCGCGCCGGGACCCTGCGGCGGCGCCGCGCGCAGACGCCGCGCCCGCCCGCCGCGCTGCATAGGACCGCTATCCTTATGTCCCGGGATTGCCAGCTCCGGGCGGACGCTACATTTATACTACTACTACTACAATTTTAAGTTTTAAAAGTTACGAAACTTTCAAAATACTAAGAATGTTTTGTCTTCATCTGTTACAGGAGACGAGGAAACGAAAGGGGCTGAAGGAAGGTCTCCCAGACGTAAATCAATACTTGGACAAACTGTAAACGCCGTAGCTAATGCAATCTGTAATGTAATATATAACAATACCAGCGCCGCGCGTACATACACCACATTATACAATACTGTTTTACTAAGTTTACAATTTTTATTCACCCCTGTTCAGACTCGTTTGCGCCTCTATGAGTTTTTGTAAGTGTCCGTACGTTACAATAAATATTGCTGGTCGATATATACGCATTGTTAATATACCAATAATGATGAAGTGATACTAGATTATTGTTGTAGTATCACTGATAGATGGGAACCTGGAATTTTCTTTAATATACTGTAATGTAATTAATTTTTAAATTATAATTTTTCTATTGTAATGTCATTGTTTAATTTAAAAGGTTGGGGTAGGTAGATATCGCAAATTAGAAATGGTGAGTTGAAATTTTTAACTTTAATTTTATTTTGTTCTTCAATCAATTCCCTTGTATTTCATCTAATTTTTAATATTATTATTTATTATGTTTCAGTGTGCAATGTAGAGGATAGAGAAATTTAAATGAAAGGTTAGTATCTTGTTCTAAAATGTAATTTAAAATAAAAAAAAACTAAATGATGAACCTTCACAGACCTGTTCTGAATAATTTTGAGGAAAGCATTAATTTTATTCTGATTCAATTCAAGATAGTTGAAATATTAATTTTACTTAGGCAATAGCTTAATCTTATGTTCTTAATTTTATAGGTAATACACCAGACGGCGTAATAATGAAGGCGCATTTCATACCGCCTACAAGGTAAATATCAGATTTGTTTGTTAAAAATGAAGATTATAAAAACTCGTTCTGTTGTAAATTGTTCGTTCAGCCGTACTTTTTTTTTTATTGATTAGATTTATTTCGGGTGGGATCTATTTTTATCACATTTTTTATCTCCAACTTTAATCTACTTATCATGATGATAAACTTCCCCTGATGCCACTGTGAAGGTTTATACAAGCTCAACAGGACTGATGTATATTTAAAGAAAGACAAGTAAACCTTTTATACATTCACTAGATAACAAAAGTTCATTATTTGCAGGTGATATTGGTGATAAGTTGAAAATTCTTGCACCGAAGTATGGAGACTTAAAAAGTAAGTAATAATACCAATCCTCCCTAACCAACCGTTTTCAATGCAAACTATAAATTAATTGATGAAAACTTCACCACCTTACACAGTGATATTATTCTAAATGCCGCAGTTATATACGTTTATTGTTAGTGAAAATATGCAGCTGGTAATTTGGTGTTAGTACTTGTCTTATTGTATTTATGATGATAAAATTCCCCTGATGCCACTGTGACGGTTTATACAAGCTCAACAGGACTGAAGTTTGCTCTAAATGTTAACAAACTAATGAGTTAACGATATGCGTTTTAACAAGATTAAATTGTTTCAGATAATCACCAACCGTAGACCGACCGACGTTATCGTGCTTTTTCAAATGTAAGAATCCACATTTATTAATTTACTTATTTAATACTATTTGTTTTGTAATATTTGGCTCTAATGCTTTATGATGATCCTTCACAGACCTGTTCTGAATAATTTTTGAGGTCAAACCTTATTTATCTGATAATTTATTTCACGTCCCTTATTGTTTGGATTGATTTTCGATATTTTAATTCGATTTCTTTCGTTTCAGGTAAATGACATCTTGACAGTCAAACATGTTTCCCTAAGGGAGGGAGGAGGGAGGGGGGTGTCTTGGGCTGGATGTGAGGTTTTCAAGTGAAGTGTTCAAAGTTATGTTATCGGCTGTGTTATTTAACGAACCGTACGGCTTGTAACATTGTTTGTTTATTCAATAAACGTTATTTATTTACACAGGTTTTAGTTTGAATTTTCTTCTTACTCGTACCCTGCTCTGCCGAATCCAAGGGGCTTGGAACTCGGTTTTCTAATCCAATAGACTTGTCCTAAGCTAAAAGTGTATACTAGCAACATTGATAAAATCCCAACCACTGATTGGTTGATTGGGCCCATAAAGTAGTGGTTATATTCTCTTTGGGGTCCATGTAGCTTGTAGTGTAGCTTTCGTAGCTTATCTTCGAGAAACCTAGGCCACAGGTTTATAGCAGGGAGCTATCTCGTCCCTCTTACTCTCATTTTAATGTACTATTGGGGTGAGCAGAACGACGAGAAAATGAATTTCAAATATCGACTTAGAGGACAAGGCCTGAACTCTCCCGACGATTCTCTATGCCTTGCTAAACTCTCTGAACTGAACTTAACTCTATAATCCCACTTGGTGACATTTCTTATCATTTCGTATTGTTAGCCTTTCAAGCAAAAGCAAAACAATGGCCGCCATTGTTCAAAGAATAACACTTTTTTGAGGTATCTTTCACTTTTCTTACTTGGGAAAGATCTGTTGAGATCTGTTTTTTGTGGATTCTATGTGACCTATAAAATGAGTTCGTTCGTCCGTAACTTATTTTTTCTAGACAAATACAAGTCACGTAATTAATGTTAGCGACTGTTATCGATAGAAACTTTATTTACGCTTTTTATCTTAGTTTTATCTCCACTAAATTACCACATTGTTCTCTATGATTACTTCTAAAGTTGGCCCTGGAGTACTCTAGGGCTCTAATCAAAGAAAGGGCTTGTTTCTGTCTTTGGTATCCGCAGTAGAACTCAGGTTACCGTGGGCAAGGCACATTGCTCGCAGGACTGATGGCCGATGGGGTCAGAAGGTTCTCGAATGGCGTCTGCGGACCGGGAGACGAGCTGTCTGTAGGCCTCCAACAAGATAGAGCGATGACCTGATTGAGATCGCGGTGGATGCGGAAAGCACGAGACCGGTCTGAGTGGAGAGCCTTGGGCGAGGCCTATGTCCAGCAGTGGACGTCTTTCGGTTGACATGATGAAGTATTTTCACTTTCTACAGGTGAATCATTCACCGTGAATGTGGTACTTGAGTCATCTGCTAGCTATCTCAAGATTCTCAAGTTACAATGCGCCCTATCTTTGTCTTACTGTGGAAGCACGCGATGGTCCGCAAACGCAGATACGGTTCGACCATCCTGGAGTTAAGCTTCTCTATTCTTGTTCTCTTGATGCCGTACCTTAGTAAGGACACCGAAGCGGAAATGGCGGCTTTGAGTGCGAAGGAAATGGTAAGAAATTAGTGTTATACTACCAAACGAGTACACCTACTACTGTTAAGGTACGACCACACCGCCGCTTAAAAAACGGTGACGTTACGGAATCGCAACAAAATGTATGAAGAAACGGTGAGGAAACGTGACGCATACGACACGTCACTGCGTATACGCGGCGGTGTGGTCGGAGCTTTATGCTGGCACCGCACATGCATAGGTAAGCTATTCACCCAAAACGGTTGTGATAATGTGTGTCCATGTTGATATCTGTATGAGTAATTTTGAATACCTAATAATTTTTGATGATAAACCTTTACCTAATTCAATCAAGCTGCCCTGCTGAAATATCCGCAATAGTTTTAAGTGTTGTTTTATACAAGGTAGGCAAACGAGCCAGTGAGTCACCTGATGACAAGTGAGCATGAGCACCACCGCCCATGGACACCCCCAACACTAGTGTTGCACTGTTGACAGCCTAGAGAGCTAAGATAGAATACTGATCTCACCACACCGGAACACAGCGCAAGCACTGTTGCTTAGCGGTGGGATTAACGAGTAAGATGGTGAGCGATATTGATGGCAACACAAGGTTCTACCATCCGCGAAACCTTGTGCATTTTACGAATATGTCTATATCCGGCTGGGTACTCATCTGCGAGCTTTAATCGTACCTAAGTGTAGCACGTTATGGTAACTAAAAACTAGAGATGGGCCGAGTACTTTCCGACTAGTCGGGGAAGACTATTCGGCATTATTTGTAGTCGGCGAATAGTTGGCGACTATTCGGCAAAAAATGACGACTAGTCGGTTGTTATTTTTTTTTTTTAAAAGGGCGCATAAATTTATAAATCCACGGTGACTAAACAAATGTCTTCTAAAGCAACGGTTAGTAAAAACCCTAGTGTCGCGGTAGGTCGCGAGCGGAACTTCGCGTCCACACTAGGGTTTTGGTTACTGTAACGTGTAACAGTTAGTAGTAACAGCGCGCAGTTGAGTAGCACCCGGCTTAAGATTGTCGCACTGCCTGCAGGGACGGTATAACAGCAAACATGCGCACACGCCGCGTCGGTTACTGTACTCGCCGGAGACTAATCTGACGAATCGGATCATGTACGACGTCGGCGCTAGGTTTCACGCGCCGCGGTTGGACCATGTGCCGGGTAAATCTGTATGACGGACGGACGGACGGACAGTCTTCATTAGGGTGCGACCACACCGCCGCTTAAAAAACGGTGACGTTACGGAATCGCAACAAAATGTATGAAGAAACGGTGAGAAAACGTGACGCCTACGAGCTTACGACACGTCACTGCGTATACGCGGCGGTGTGGTCGCACCTGCTTCGTCGACCAAGTCGACCAAGGATTTCCTTTATCACCCTACTTAGCTTTTGCCTGTGACTTCGTCCGCATAAAATTAATATGTGTGGTGAAGCTCTCGTGACTTCTTTATTCCCTATACCGTGGGAATTTTGTAAAACCTTATACTTTTTAGCAATTATGATTCCCTAGTTTCATGCCAAATTTCAAGACTGGTAATTATAGTTACGTAGATAGGACCCCTTTTATAACACGTTAATTTCATTCATTCCATATCCCGCGGTAATTTCCGAAAATCCCGTCTTAGTGCACCTCTATGATAATCAAGGAATACCAATACCTATCTCTGCCGGAGAAATCTGTAGCTATAAGTAATTACTGGACATGTATTTGACATTATAGAAAAAGAAGAGACCGGTGTGTTTCCTATGTCTGGCGTACGCATTGCGGATTACATATCAGACATGCGGAATATCGATGCTGTAGTTTTATTTCAGGTAAATTATCATAATCAGGTATACATCTGTACATATTATAAAACGTAGTCCTCCGCCGCCTCTCTGTCTACCTGTTATCGCAAGATAACTTCAAAAACTACTGGACAATTTTCACGCGGATTCTACCAATACATAGTGAATAAACCTTTTCACCGCCAGGCATCTACCTAGTGTTACTCGCTACTGCCACAGTATATATATAAGCTAAAGCAGGGGGGCAACTCCGAAATCCGATTTTCGAAGTTCGTATCACACCGTCCCTCTCACTCTCAAATTAATAACAATTAGTGAGAACGGAACGGCACGAAACGAACTTCGAAAATCGGATTTCGGAGTATAAGGCCAGTAGGGAAGTTAGGCTTACTTTTTGAAATAAGTTATCTACGCTCCAATTTAATTTTTGTTAAATTCAAAAGTTTTTTGTCTAGTTAGAGCTATAATCTCAGCTGGTAAGGCCTGTTTTAGAGTAACTAGCTACATTTAATTAAGAGGGTGCATCCGTGCTGAGCTCGCAACGTCGCATTTTTGGTGATTTTTCGCGATTATTTCACAGAAATTAAATGAAAGTATCAAATATCCGTCTGTAGTGCACTTCGTTTTTAGTGTATTAATGTGTCTAATGCAATAATTCATCGTGATGGACTTTTATTTTCTTATTAAACGAGATATAGTATTTTATCCCTTTATATAGTATTTTATCCCTTATAGCTAATGATGTAATGATATAAATATGGTTTTAATTACAAATAAATGTATGCGTAAATGCGTATGAGTACTAGTATAAAATGTCGATGAACGCTGTTTGAAAGAGAACTAATGGAATTCCTCAGCTCGTGGACGACCCGTGGCCGGCTAGGCTTAATTACTCAATACGTATGGGAAAAGACTTCTCATCTGTTCCGTCTCCACTGGTCCCTCGTTATCCTTTCGCTTCTAATCCGGATCGTGATCCCTTGGGAGATTCACTGAAGTATCCCGGTAAGTCTTCTTGAACGTGTTTATAGTCAGAGTTCTTAGAATGCCATTAGTTTTTCGGTTAAAATCGGACGTATTCGCAACCTAATAGCAAAATATAATTTCTTGCCGATTTCTTATTGCAATAAACATCCAAATCCAATCTCGTTCCTGCAATCCCTTACTTCACGGCCTCTGCAGTAATGTCTATTATATTTGCACGAATTACATAAATTGGTTGCCTTGTGTCCTTATTATCCTTACGTTCCAGACGCGAAAAAAGAAGCTCGTAATACCGAGCCTCTCCTGAGCCTTCAGTGGGCGATAGACATGGCTTACCAGCGTCTGCGTAGAAGTACCCTAACCGAGGTTTGTGTAACTCAGTCCCAGACACGATGTGAAGTAGTAGACCAAGTTTTGTGTGGGAGGCTCGTTACAAAACCACAAATGCATTGTTTGGCAAACCAGTAGAACTTACCTATCTGCTGTATGTATAAATATTTTGAAAAAGTCCCTAAGCTTATTATCACGAGCTTTAGTAAAGCCTCGCGATTAGGTTTTTGTAAAGTTAGCCAAATCGCATGACTACCAGCATTGGCTAGCAATGTAATTGTAAGTATGGAAATCAAGTCCTGGCCGCTGCGTTAACTTTTTTTAATCGAAGTATTAAATAAAAGTGAGCCAAGGAACATTCTTAGACAGCGAGCCGGCCGGCCCTAAGTGCATGTTACTTGCGTCATATGTTTTTTTTTTGCATGAAAATGATGTTTTTGCTTATAGTAGTTACTTGTTTATATTAATGTAAGGAAAAACATTATTGGATTTTTTTTTAATTCCCTCATACCGTCAGAAAAAAGCAGCATTATACAAACCTCGACTCGAACAGCTATTGTTGGACTTGTACCTATAATAGACGGCTTTGCTCACTCGGTCTTCTAACATTAATCAACCAGCAATCGCAATCGTCGTGCCGACCTCTGTAATGTATTGTCTGGTTCTTCAGGCCCTGGATCTTGAAGTATTCCCGGCGGTGGATACAGATCCCGGAAAGATAATGATCGCTATTCAAGTCGCCTCAGCCTGCTGGATGGCGCTTCTCATAATATACGTGTTCCTAATGAGCAACCTCATGATTGATAAGAATTCCGGTATTCAGGTAATTTCCATAATAACTAAAACATTTTTTTATGGAAAAACAGAGGAAAACGAGCATGCGGGCCCCCTGATCGTAAGCTATCACTGCTACCCATGAGAACCAACAATCCCAAGAGAGTTGCCATTGAGAATGGAATTATTTGTAAATCATTCAACATTAGGGGCTTCTGTGTACGGTTGAAAGATTGAACCGCTAAACCTAGGTTAGGCATGGGTTCCGTTTGTACAGTCAGCATCAGAAGAAGCTGGGCACTTTTGTACTTTGTCACATGAACACATAAAAAATTATCAATATGACATGTGTATGTCAACATGTGATGCGTTAAGGGTGCGACCACACCGCCGCTTAAAAAACGGTGACGGTACGGAATCGCAACCAAATGTATGAAGAAACGGAGGCTTACTCACCTGCTATGGGTGGTGTAGGGGTATAGCTCGCGTCACGGGATGACGAGGACCCGGGTTCGATTCCCGGCCATAGCTTTACTTTACCTGCTATGGGTGGTGTAGGGGTATAGCTCGCGTCACGGGATGACGAGGACCCGGGTTCGATTCCCGGCCATAGTTTTACTTTACCTGCTATGGGTGGTGTAGGGGTATAGCACGCGTCACGGAATGACGAGGACCCGGGTTCGATTCCCGGCCATAGCTTTACTTTACCTGCTATGGGTGGTGTAGGGGTATAGCACGCGTCACGGAATGACGAGGACCCGGGTTCGATTCCCGGCCATAGCTTTACTTTACCTGCTATGGGTGGTGTAGGGGTATAGCACGCGTCACGGAATGACGAGGACCCGGGTTCGATTCCCGGCCATAGCTTTACTTTACCTGCTATGGGTGGTGTAGGGGTATAGCACGCGTCACGGAATGACGAGGACCCGGGTTCGATTCCCGGCCATAGCTTTACTTTTCGGATTTTTCTATGTGTTCTAATTTTCAGTGTCGTTTAGATATGAAGAAACGGTGAGAAAACGTGACGCATACGACACGTCACTGCGTATACGCGACGGTTTGGTCGCACCCTTATGTGACAAAGTACAAAAGTGCCCAGCTACTTTTGATGCTGACCGTACATTATGTGTATCTCTAGCAACCTTTGAAATCTGATCGCAACCCGAACAGTCGAAACACGAAGTTTGATGACGGAAATTAAGAAAATAGATGCACTGTAGAGGTACAGCAAAGGACATAAATATATCTACGTTACCAGGACGTCAAAAATACCTATACACCTTTATGCCATAAACAATAATGTTGGTTGTATTGATATTTATGCCCTCGACTGTACTGATCTGTACATACCAGTCCGTAGAACTCGATTCCCACTGGCTTGCCTATTTTAAGGCAGTTGGGCAATTTATTGTGCAGAATTAGAGGAAAAGGTTAGTTAAGTTCCCTTCGGCTTGCCTTCTGATATACTTGACGCCACGCCACTGGTACATACATACATACATACCGTCACGCCTCTTTCCCACAGGGGTAGGCAGACACTACTTTGTTCCACTTGCTACGATCCTGACATACCTCTTTCGCTTCATCCACATTCATCCATCTCTTCATATATGCTCTTCGGTTTCGGGTACTCTTGACCTGGCCTTTTTCCAAAACGTCCTCAATTTGATCACGGAGCGTCTGTCTAGGCCTTCCCCTCCCAACGCACCCATTCACACTGATACCTGATACTGATCTGTGGTGTTCAATAAAAAACATTACAGTTGCCGGCAAACATCTTGAGCCTGACCTTGAACGCGTAGAAGTGAATTTAGCGTCTGGTATAAAAGTACATGCTCGAACTTACCCCTTCCACGTCGTTCTTGCTCAAGAAGTTTGCCGTAAGCTATACCATAGTATTGCTTTGTGTAAACATAATGATTAAAGCCACGCTATATTGACTAGAACAGGAGCTGATAAAGATGGAAGGTGTCCCCATCAAAACGATATTCCTGGCTCACTTTCTGAACGTGCTGCCCGGCGGTCTGATCTACGCCATCGGCGGTCCGATCATCCTCAAAATGTCCGACAACAACAACCCGATATTCCCCCACACGAACAGTTTCCTCCTCTTCCTTTCGCTGTTGCTGCATTTTCTGTCCGTAATACCAGGGGCATTTGTTGGGGCTTACCTCATAAATACACGTAAGTTTCTTTTTTCGTTATCTCCATTGTGTATGCCGCTGTAAGAGCGGAGTTGTAATTTACAGTAATCCTAAACGGAACCCTTGTACCTAGTTGTAGTGTCAAATTAGTTGTCCGTGCATCAGTTTGTCGAGACCCATTTTCTCAGGAACGCGTGGAGGTAACAAGCTGACATTAATATCACATATTCAGGAAAGCTGATCTGCTACCCCTTGGAGCAGTGAAAAATTAAACATAACTATTTATTTATAAGTCAGCGCAACCAAAAGATAATAAGGTTAGAAAATGTGTTTCTATACAAATATTCGGCATTAAAACACGGGGTAATTCAGCTAAATTGTCCGTAAATACTTCTCATAAATAGAGAGTAAAGTCGCTGTGCGCCGACTGCAATATTTACTAATTTGGGTTACAATACAATAAAGGTGTATGGATGTTTTTGACGTCTTGATAACGTACATATTTATGCCCTTGACTGTACAACTTCTGATGCTGACTGTACGATATATGATTGATGTTTATCGTGTTTCAGGTGTTTTAATTTCAGTGATAAGCTTCATGTTTTACTTGGCACCGTCTATAATTTTGGATATTATAAAAGAGCAGATACAGAAACAGGAACGGGCGAGTCGCGTAACGATGGTGTTGTCCACGGCGCTGTTCCCCCACCACCCCCTGAACTGGATAATGGCAGAGATCGGATTGCACGAGGCTTATGGTAAGCCAGTTCGAACAATGCGTGCCAAGTTCTATTCAGCGTAAGAGACACAGTTACGCAGCCATATGGCCCTGCCCCTTACGCTGTATAGAACTTGGCACGCAATAAGAGCGTTTATCCCTGATGAGCTGGCAACGTCGCATTTTGTTGGTTTTTTACGATTATTTCATGGAAATTGCATAAAAGTTTCAAATGTGCGTCTGTAGTGCCCTTCGTTTTTAGTGTATTAATGTGTCTAATGCAATAATTGATCGTCATGGACTTTTATTTTCTTATTAAACGAGATATAATATTTTATCCCTTTAATACGAAAACAAAAGTCCATCACGATTAATCATTGCTGTGGACACATTGATACACTAAAAACGAAGTGCACTACAGACGCACATTTGAAACTTTCATTCAATTTCTGTGAAATAATCGTAAAAAAATCACCAAAAATGCGACGTTGGCAGCTCAGTAGGTATGCACCCTCTTAAGCGATTGTGGTAACCCCGCCAACGATTGTCTTCGTGCCGTCCTTTGTACTTACTATTTTACTATAGGACAAGGTGCGACTTTCGAGAACATGGGGACGGCGCTCACAGGTAACAATGGCTCCGTGCTGGAAGGCCTCTTGGCAATGATGGTCCAAACGGTACTGTACACCTTGCTCGCCTGGTACCTGGCCCTGGTCCGGCCAGGGAAGTACGGACAAGCCGCGCCGTTCTATTTCCTATGTCAAGTAAGCTTAAGCTCTTAAACTCCCTAATCATCTAATCGTAACAGCCTTAGGGGTTATTTTGGATTTTATGTTTAACGACCCGCCCCGGCTTCGGTATATTATGCATGTGTTATACATATAAGCCTTCCTCTTGATTCACTCTATCTATTAAAAAAAACCGAATTAAAATCCGTTACCTAGTTTTAAAGATTTAAGCATACATATGGACATAAGGACATAGGGACAGAGAAAGCGACTTTGTTTTATACTATGTAGTGATATACAACGTATTTAAGTATGTACTTACCTATGTATGTAAATTAGTTAACTCTTTATTGTGCAAAATAAACAAGACAAATACAATTGACAAACACTGAGATACATGCACAAAGGCGGACTTATCCCTTTAAGGGATCTGTTCCACTCAACCTTTATATATGTAAATAGGAAGTTGGATGAAGTGACCTATTTTTATTTCTTCACAGCGGTCTTATTGGAGTAAAAAACCCGAAGTGCAAACGGTGACAGTAAATGAGGTGA
This sequence comes from Pandemis heparana, assembly GCA_963854515.1. NCBI lineage: Eukaryota > Metazoa > Arthropoda > Insecta > Lepidoptera > Tortricidae > Pandemis > Pandemis heparana. The sequence goes on along the minus strand of OY978023.1, from coordinate 12,961,622 downwards.
TCTATGAACCCAACAAGGAATACTTTGAGGAGGCTCCAAAAGGCATGACCCCAGGAATCCAGATCATCAATGTTACTAAGGTCCGGAATTCCACGGAAATGTGTTTCTAAACTCATTCAATTTCAACCTCACTTTTAAAAGCGTTAAGACTTAAGATGCATTGTTTACTATAACTCTTTGTTAACTGTAATGGAATTGTCATCTATCCTACATTACTTGTGCCAACTTTCAAGTCAATCCGACCGTCGTGAAGTGCCTTCCTGCGGAGACAAAATTTCCTCGCAAGATTTGATTACAGTACCTACCTACAGACCACAACAGTACAGTACTACAGTACAGTAGTCCTACAGTAGTTGACGACCGGATCCGGATAGCCTAGTAGTTAGAACCTGCAGGCTTATTGTCTAACTCGCTCGCAATCGCCATCGTGTTCATTTTGACAGTTCTTGTATGAATGTGACAGCTAGCTGATTCCGATGCCAATTGTCAGCCCATACATGAACTGTCAAAATGAACACGATGGCGATTGCGAGCGAGTTAGACAATAAGCTACCTGACTATGAAGCTTGAGGTCTCGGGTTCGATCCCCGGTCGGGGCAGATATTTGTATGATGAATACGAGTTTGTTCTCGAGTCATGGGTGTTTAATATGTATATAAGTATGTATTTATCTATATAAGTATGTATATCCGTTGTCAATTGTCCCACGATATTTATTTATTTATTTTACCTACAGACAGACACCGGGACAGGTGAAAGTAAATAAAAACTTTTCAAAAGTTAAACAGTAGACCTGTTCTAGAGGGTTACCGTGACGTCTTAATGCGATTCAATTCCGATTCAGTTTAGGTTCGCTCGCTGTCAGATCCATAGGTACAAAAAATGACAGCTAAAACCTGAAGGCCCTGTAACTTAGAATAAATAACGCTTTTAAAAATCGGTAACGCTAAGCTGTTACTTATACATAATACCTATTTCAACGATCCTGTTAATTGACAACATTTCATTTTTATAACACCTGAAAATGTATATATGGTTCGAAAGCATTTTGCCTCCTGATCACTGCAATATGTTTATATAATTTTAATATCGCTTCTTATAAAAAATAAAAATTAATTAAAAATATGTACTAATTTTACCAAAACTACCACAGGATGGGTGAAATGCCTTTGCCTTTTTCACGAGAAAAAGTAAGCGACCATAATTTTGTATTTGACAACTTCAAAGTACAAGGGGGGCAACTCTGTAATTCTATTTTTGAAGTTCGTTGCATACCTTCTCTCTCACTCTCAAGTTAATGACTATATTAGTATGAGCGGAACAGCACGAAGCGAATATCGAAAATCGAATATCGGAGAATAAGGCCTGACATTGTCAATTTGAAATTGACGTCGGTTTTTTTTCTATACAGAAAAGACAAAAGGATAAGTGTCTATTCTGTGATAGTTTCGGAGTTACGCCCTTTTAGAATAAGCAAAAATTAATAAATTAATTATAAATTAAATACAAACCCTAGCAAAAAAATTAAACTTCCAGCATGTTCATCTTTTCAAACAAAATACAGAGAACCATTAAAACTATAGGCTCAGAAATATGAAATGTTGTCAATTGTTGCTGTGTGTGTGCGATTATATTTTGTTTTAGGTATTTCGCACTAACGTTGCCTTGTCGAATCTGTCGTTAAACGTGTATAAAGGAGAGCTAACCGTGCTGCTGGGACACAACGGAGCCGGCAAGACCACGCTCATGAATATCATTACTGGTGGGTTGGTTGCTGTGATTCTTCTACCTTGTACCTTGAATGCGCGGGTGAATTTTTCTAATTATTACCTGCTGCTAAGTTTTTCTATCGTACCACTCGTGGCACTCGTTTACCACGCACTGTTAAACTGTGGAATCAGTTGGCGGTAACAGTTTTTACGGACCGATACAACTTAGGGATCTTCAAGAAACGAATCTACTTCTTTTCTTAAAAAGGGCCGGCTAGGCACTCGTTAACCTCTTATATTATGCGTGTCCACGGGCGGCGTTGATGGCTTTTCGTCGAGCGACCCTGCCTGCTCGTTTTTCCCCCTGTCACATAAAAAAAAACTATTCATAGGCCTGACGAGCGCCACTGCTGGTAAAGTGCTGGTGAATGGCATGGACACGAGTCTGTGGCGGAAAGAAGTGCGATCACAACTGGGACTGTGCCCGCAGCATAACTTGCACTTCGCGGACCTGACTGTCAAGGAACACACTATCTTTTTTGGATTGGTGAGTTGAGTAGCCAGCAGTTTCAACCTCGCTGCGGCTGCAGGCAGGTTAAATAAGACAGGTAACACCAAAACTGCACGCACTCACGGAAGAAATCAAAAGCTCTACGATGTAGTCTTGTACCCTGGATCCGCTACTGTATAGCCGAGTAACTGACGCGTCTTTTGGTTGTCTATAGCTGAAATAATTTTGTTCTTGCTCAAGATAAAATATGCTTGTATCATGGTCAAATGTCTTTCAATTTGTAATAGCTTAAAGGCGGCAAGTATCAACAAGTAAAAGAAGATTCCGAACAATTGCTCAAAATGCTGAATGTGCTGGACAAGGCCAACTATATGGCGAGCCAGTTATCCGGTGGCATGAAAAGACGGTTACAACTGGCTTGCGCGCTGGCGGGTGGTGCTGACGTGCTCATACTGGATGAGCCCACCAGCGGGCTGGACGTGGAGACTAGACGCGAGCTGTGGGACCTGCTGCTGGTAAGACATGAAGCGGCGCGTGCAGCTGGCCTGCGCGCTGGCCGGCGGCGGCAGCGTGCTCATACTGGACGAGCCCACCAGCGGGCTGGACGTGGAGACTAGACGCGAGCTGTGGGACCTGCTGCTGGTAAAACATGAAGCGGCGCGTGCAGCTGGCCTGCGCGCTGGCCGGCAGCGGCAGCGTGCTCGTGCTGGACGAGCCCACCAGCGGGCTGGACGTGGAGACTAGACGCGAGTTGTGGGACCTGCTGCTGGTAAGACATGAAGCGGCGCGTGCAGCTGGCCTGCGCCCTGGCCGGCGGCGGCAGCATGCTCATACTGGACGAGACCACCAGCAGGCTGGACGTGGAGACTAGACTAAGCGTCCAGCGCTACTTACATACAGTGTACGAATTCCCGAAGCTTTTTTCAATTGATCTTAAATAATTAACTTAATCGTAAAAGTTGCGGGAAACCGGTGGATGCAGGTGGCGACTTGTCGTTCATTATGGTGTGCTAAGGGGGAGGCCTTTGTTCAGCAGTGGACGTCTTCAGGCTAATGATGATGATGATGATGAATTAACTTAATGTCGTGGTGTCAATGTAACCTTCTGTCACAGAAACTGCGAGGCACTCGTACAGTGCTTCTCACGACCCACTTCATGGAAGAAGCGGACGCGTTGGCCGACCGGATCGCAGCGATGCATGCCGGCAGACTCCGCTGTCACGCCACTCCCATGTTCCTGAAACGAGCTGTCGGTGTGTAAACCTTGGCTTCAACCATCCACGTACAGTTCGTGAGCTCTTAGAATGCGATTCGGAAGGCTTATTGTCTAACTCGCTCGCAATCGCCATCGTGTTCATTTTGACAGTTCTTGTATGGATGTGACAGCTGGCTGATTCCGATGCCAATTGTCAGCCCATACATGAACTGTCAAAATGAACACGATGGTGATTGCGAGCGAGTTCGACAATAAGCCTACAGGTTTGAATTGTTGTCCCCTCACTCGGGCGATTCATGTATCAAACGCATAAGAGTGAGTGAGAAGCGAGATGGCAGTCTAAGAGCTCACGGACAGAACAGATGTTTTTTCATCAGGTTCTGGCTACCGCCTGACGTTTACAACGGAAGGTCCGCCCGATGAAGCCGCCATCAGCGCTGTGATCCGCAGCGCTGTCCCCGATGCGATCCTCCGCGACCACGCTCTCAAATCTATCTCGTACAACCTACCCGCCAAGAATAGCTCTAAATTCCCAGCGCTATTCAGTAAACTGGAAGACCATAGGTCTGAACTAGGAATCTGCACCATTGGAGTCGGGAAGAGTACCCTAGATGAGGTGTTCATGAAGTGAGATAATTTTGTTTTAGTAGCTGAATCTAATTTTTTCTGGTAGAGATCTAGATTATATTAAGAATATTAAGCTGGTCAAGTGCCAGTCGGGCAGTCAAGCAGGATTCTGTGCCCCGTGGAACTGTCAGTATCCAGATCGAGAGAAAACCCCGACAACATTGGTTTCTTGCATGGTGTTGTTGTTATGGCGGCAGGTTGTTACAGGTTGCAAAAATATTGAGTGTCTAACTATACTCGGGAGCAAAATAACCGGGTCACTTTTTATAACTTTCTACGGGAAGTGACCCGGTTTTTAGGGTTCCGTACCTCAAAAGGAAAAAACGGAACCCTTATAGGATCACTTTGTTGTCCCTCCGTCCGTCCGTCTGTCTGTCAAGACCCTTTTTCTCAGGAACGCGTGGAGGTATCAAGCTGAAATTTATATCAAATACTCAGGTCTACTGCCTCTTGGAGCTGTGAAAAAATCAAACTTCTAAGCCAACGCAATCAAAAGATACAGCCGTATATGCCGCAAATTTCCGCAACTCTCAAGGGAATCAAAACCTACAGGGTACTTCCCGTGAACGCAGTATCTTGAAATTTGGTATGTAGGTAGGTCTTATAGCACAGATTAAGGAATAATTGCGAAAACCGCAAATATGTATGTATGTCTGTATAAATCAGTGACCAATATCAAGTGACTCCACACTGCGTACATTTTGCTTTGGAGCAGGGCTTTGCTTACACTGGTTTATAGATATTTATAGATAATGATACGGAACCCTCGGTGCGCGAGTCCGACTCGCACTTGGCCGGTTTTTTTGTTCCCGAGTAGGTATGGTTCTTGAACCATACCTACCATACCTCTTGAACCATATCTCTTGAGATATCTCTGTGACGGGCTAGCATACGGATAGTTGAACATATTTTTGGTCGAATGATCGTTTTGCTCTAAAAATTCTCCAGCGACAGCCTAAACTATACTTACTATTTTGTATAGCTATAGCCTACTTATGTAGAATACTAGAATAGGTTTATATTTCGTATTTTTTTACAAAAAGTCGATGTTTTCAGTATTATGTAAATTCAGTTTATACCAAACGATCATTCGATCAAACAATTATTAAACCATCCGAATCCGATATAAACTCCTCTGTGACAGACACACTGATGGACAGCCGGACGGACGTACAGACAATAATGCATACTTTGTATAATGGGGTTCCGCTTGCATCTTTTGAGAACAGAGTACGGAATCCGGAAAACACTATATCTTGTTGGTTTGGGTAGAGCAGCGCTTGATTTTTTTTCAGGTTGTGTAGTGACGTAACTTCGAGTTTTGAAACTGAACAGACGGCAAAAGCGTTTGTACCAGGTTTGTGCAAAATGACTTTATTTTAATTATAATTTCGGTTGTTTGATTGATTCAACAAAAAAATCATTCATATAAATAAATTAAATTAAATAATGCAATAATTTGGTGCTAATCTCAAAACTCGAGAACAGTTCTTGTAATTCACGGTACTAACGTCATCTACTTCAATATAAGTCTAGTTATTTACTTTACAGATATGTGTTTTTTTGTTTTCGCGTAGTGCCATTATTGCCGAAGCGCACTGGGCCCGCGCTGTGTCTGCGGCAGTTCCTGTACTTGCTCAGGAGACAATTCACCTTTATCAGGGGAAAACTTAAGGTTTTCCTTTTTTTCGTAAGTATTTTTTTACAGTGTTTTTTAAATTGTGGATGACAAGATGTTTCCATACTTACACTTATTTTGTCAAGGCAAATTTTGCGGGCAAATTTTGCGTCGTAAGGTGACTCAATTTTTAGTAAGAAACGTTTTAGTCCATGTCCATTAACTGTTCTCCTGGGCTCCAGGCCCAGCCAGTTCGGGAGCCACAATTATCAGATATACCATGATATACCATAGATTTAGCGAATGCATCAACTTCGCGTATCCGAATCCCGACATATATTTCGAAAATACGAAGACACTGCAAGGCGGCGGCTCCGTTGAATCGTTTCAATCGCAGGTTTTTTTGAATCCGTTTGGATTTCGCGTCACTAAATTTCGGCTGTAATGTCACAGTGGTAAAAAGTCGGCACGCTTGGTTTCAGTGCAAATCATCAATCAAATATTCGCGTAATCTATCGGATCCATTGAATTTTGGCCGTCCTGCCACTATTAAACGTCCACTGTAAAAAGTCAGTTTACGGACGATAGTTTTACGTGATAACATCATAAAGAAACATTCGATCTGCTAGCTTTGACGTCACGCGAGAAGATCGTGCCTCTCTATCGCTTGTTCTCGCTTGCACACTGACGTCACGCGGAACGTGGCAATGAGTCGTGCTTTTTCGTGAGTGCAACCGGCGTTCATTGATTTATACCTAAGACGTTATCACTACAAATGGTAAATGGCTCGTTATCATCCCTGCATGAATGCACTAGGAAGGCGGCCATCAGAGAGGAGTGGCGGCGTGTTGTGAGCTTGTGAGGCTTGCCACCAAAACCTGAAGTGATGACCACGACCACTCGAAGAAGATCACTACAATAAAAGCTAGTTCTTAATGATAAGCTAATTCTTATTTTGTTTGTTTTAGGAAGCATTCGTGCCTATACTGATGGCCTGTCTGCTCGCAGATTTGTGCAACAATAAAAATGTTCAGAGAAGATGGGGCGACGACGGCGACGGTGGCAACGTGACTGCGCAAGCGATGCGGGCAGGCGACGGTTTACAAATAATCCATACTAACATTATACACGAGGAAGGGTGTCTGTCTGTTATCTCTTTATAGCGTGAATCGCGCCAAGTTACCTGAACAATAACTTTAAGCGTACCCGACGGATTTGACTGAAAACCTATTGAATATTATGTTAAAAACTGTGGTTATGGTTAACTGGTTGTCAGAGTAACTCGGTGTAACTCAATTTACACGAAATTTTGTTAAATATAGTTAGGGTGTCTGGGAAGGACATTTTATTTTATTTTCTTTTATTTTATTTTCTTTATTGGGGAAAAAAACAGATACAGACACAATTAAAAAAAAAAAAAAACTATTAAGAACATAATGCAGGAAACTTAGCCTATAGATAGAACATAGAGTTTGTGGTAGATGTGGCAATGGATCAGAATCAATGGCAATGGGCAGTAACAAGGTACCCAAAACCCGAACCAAAATAGTCCTACTCAAAGACAGCATGCGAATTTTACCAAAACTAATCTTATGCATAGCAACCTAAACAATATCAGGGCTCACTACTAAAAAAATAAAAGATAAAATAAAGATAAATCACAATAGGTAATACATTTTTCCAATTACATACTTTCCTTCAACAAAAGAGTTATTTGACGCTTATACCTATCATACGAACTACTGAACATGTCCACCGAGGCTAGCCGCTTGTTGTATGAGTCGCAGAGTCTACGGAGAGGCGCACGGATTCCTGCTTTGGTTCTACACGTCGGGACAGCGAACAAAGTTGTGGACCTAGTTCTGTATGACGGTGCCCGAAACCTGATACCTTCGAGAAGGTCAGGGCAGTCATACCCGCCGTTGCAAATGTTGAACAGAACAGCTGCGTCCCGCACCGTGCGTCTGTCCACCAGGGAAGCAAGTTCACTCCGCAGCAAGTTCTCTGCATATGACCCATGGGGTTGACAAAATCTATAATTGACAGCTCTTAAGAACTTCTTCTGGATAGACTCAACTTGGTTTATATAAACTTTGTAATAAGGATAGACATAGAACAGTTTTTATTACGTACAAGGTGAAATTCACTATGAAGATACGATACCCTGCGAGTCATATAATTTGTGCTCTAATTGAATGTTTGCCACTATTTTTTTTGTAGACGTTCTACTAATTATTTGAATACGTAGGCGCGGGCAAAATTCTGTGCCCGGTGCCAGTACAATTAGATTTCTAAAGTTAGAAATCCAAAGTTCGTATCGTATCATAGCGTCCCTCGCTCTCCTATTGAACACTATTAGTGTGAACGGGACGGAACGATACAGACGTCGAATTTCGAATTCGGGATCGAATTAAGATGTGTAAAGCAACTTTAAGCACCTTGGAATCTCGTTGACTTCGACCACACAGCACAAAGTCGGCGGACCAGTGACAGTGATTTTTTACAGCTGCGGTGGAAATCCCAACAATGTCAAACCCTGGCAGAAGGCTCCCTGACGGTAGAAGCAGAAGACAATGCAACAAGACTAAAAAGGTTAATCAGAATCAGTAAAGTATTATCGTACAATTTGGTTCCCGACCCCCCGTAGAACGTTCTTACACTTCTTACCTGTGGTTCTTACAGTAAACTTCACAATGATTTTTCTTGTTGATTTTAGTATAAATTTGAAAGAGTTCCTAGTGGGCCAGGAATTACTGTTATTATACCTTTAGTACCTTTAGTAGTACCTTGATATTTCCTATCATTTGAAAAACAGCTCCTTCTCTCGTCCCTGGTGAGCAGTACATGTTCCACGGGAGTTTGTAATTGTGTCGTACAGACACATCATTCAAACAGAGGACGCTTAGCGACAAATATTCGCATGGTAACAAGGTCACGTGACAGTTGGTAACAGATAGAAAAATTCGAAGGCTTACTCACCTGCTATGGGTGGTGTAGGGGTATAGCATGCGTCACGGAATGACGAGGACCCTGGTTCGATTCCCGGCCATAGCTTTACTTTTCGGATTTTTCTATGTGTTCGAATTTTCAGTATCGTTTAAAAATTATTCTTTGTAAGGGTGTTCAGTCAAACTAACCCAAACCCTTCCTGAAATATTCCGGTTTTTTTTTTGAGAGGACCATGTATTGTGGTCTTGGCAGGATCATTTGAGTTCGCCGTATGCGCGCGCGGCGCCGCGCCTGCTGTTCAACGCGCTGGCTGCGCGCTCCGACCTCACGCCATGGATTCCTCAAGACGTGATCCTCCCCAAACTGTCCGTTTTCTTTGGGATGTGGTATATTCTCTAACCATTGGTAAGTTTCAGTTTAAATTAAAGGGCAATTCCAAAAATAGTGGCACCTTAACCTGTCGTTTAGTTTTTGAATAGAAACTATGCTCAATTTGTCGTTTTTTGAAAAAATAAAAATGTTCACAGGTATATACCAATCAAATACACAAAGGCCAGGCCTTTTTTTTTTAATTTTAATTTAACAATTTAATAAAAAAAAATAGAAAGTGCAAGTTTTTACTGTAACCTGCCTTGTCCAAACGCGACACTCTTCGAGTTTTGGTTCTTTACTTTATTCATTTACGATACTATGTTAAAAAAATACTATGCTATATGACAACAAGATTATAACGTTATTAAAAATATAGTGCACGGATTTTTTATATCATTTTTAAACAACAATATCCATGCCCGAAATTTGTCCAGCGATATTTTCACTGTTACCTGTGTGTTCACTGTACAGGGTCTCACTGACACACAGATAATCATTTGTAGACATAAATCACGGCAAAACATTCAGTCAATATCCATCTGGCCGCCTAGCTAAGCGTTTGCGACCATACGAATGTAGTTTTGTGGCGACAAGTGATCGAAGGCGGGAATCTGGAGTTTGTAACAGGTATGGTAACTTTAGCTTGTCTCGCTTATTTCCCGAAATTGGTATGGAACGATTTTTATATATGTACTTAAAATGTCCTATATACTCATATCTTGTCACAATGAGAATGCGGCATTGATATTATTAATGGTTTTTAAGTAATCGTCTAGTATACCTACTTTTCACTGTAACCTGTGTCACTTTCACATGTAATCAATATACAGGTTAACGTGACCATAAGCAGGTTAAAGTGATAAATAATATTGAGTGGCAATTACGAATTAGTTATTCGGTTATCTTAGTACCTAAAGTTAACAATAACGTGGAAATAATGATTTGTGTTTGAGTGGAGTCGTCTTTATAATAATATTTATAAAAAAAATACCTCAGGTCCAGTGCTTCACACGAATGTTAAAAGATGGTGATGTGGTTCATCGGTCAAACGGATCTTCACTACTTAACTTACTATCATTAACTTCTCTACTTAATTTTAAACGTTTCAATTATTCATACATTCATCAAAAATTCACCCTATCATATTCACTCTTTTCATGGCGTCCACAACTTCCATACCTATCTCATTTTCCTCACTTTTTTTACTCAGTCTCCGGCATGAGCCGGTACTTGCACTGATTCTTCTACTCTTTCAATCAAGCTTTCATATTATTCCTTCCATATCTATAGCACACAGTCTTCTCCTTTTACAATACTTCCATCTTGGCTTCTGATCTCACTCAGCCCCGACTCCCGAGGCTGTATTTTTACGTATTACATCTTACTATTTGCATTTTTTGATTAGCCTTTTTGGCTAACCAATTCGCACCACCAGTTGCACTTCAGCATTCATCCATACGTTCCTCTCCTTTCTCCCTTTTCCTCTTTCGCACACCCCACACATCTCAGTAGCAACACTCACAATTCCTTCCTTAAATGCATCCCATACCTTTCCTATCTAACATCAATCAATCATCATATCAGCCGAAAGACGTCCACTGCTGGACATAGGCCTCCCCCAAGGCTCTCCTTTTGGACCGGTCCTGTGCCTCCCGCATCCACCGAGATCCTGCGATCCTGATCAGCGGCTCCGTAGCGTTCGGGTTCGGGAAGCTTCGCAGTGTCTTTTCGTCCAAATTACCGCAGTGTTTGAAGTCAAAAGTCTTTGACCAGTGTGTGTTGCCAGTGATGACATATGGATCTGAGACATGGGCGCTAACGATGGGCCTCATAAGGAAGTTCACGGTCACTCATAGGGCTATAGAGAGGGCTATGCTCGGGGTTTCTCTGCGAGATAGAACCAGAAATGATGATATCCGCAGTAGAAGAGGTGCGGAGCGACGAGCTCGTTGCCGTTGCTCATCGGCACAGAGGGGGTGGAAAAAGTCCACAAGTTTACATACCTCGGTAGTGTAGTGTCGGAAACAGGAGGGACCGAAGAGGACATCACTTCGAGAATTGCCAAGGGGAGAGCAACCTTCGCGCAGCTCCGTCCTGTATGGCAATCGCGGAAACTGACTAGGAGAGTCAAGCTCAAGATATTCCGGTCCAATGTGAAAACCGTATTGCTGTACGGATGTGAGACGTGGAAGGTCACGAAAGACATCTCGCGCCGGCTCCAGGTCTTCATCAACCGCTGCCTACGCCGTATCCTCGGTGTATACTGGCCCGAGAAAATCTCCAACCCGAACCTGTGGGAACGTTGCGGCGAGACGCCGATCGACCAGCAGATCAAACGTCGCAAGTGGAGCTGGATCGGCCACACGCTCCGAAGGGAGCCCGATCACATCCCGAAGCAGGCCCTAGACTGGAATCCACAAGGAAAACGGAAACGTGGCCGTTCTAAACAATCCTGGCGGCGAACGGTCATCGCCGAGGCGGCTTCCATTGGCAAAACTTGGAGCGAAATGAAACGCGAAGCTCAAGACCGAACGGGATGACGCGGCACTATGGATGCCCTCTGCCCCACATGGGGGACATAGGATCACAATGATGCAGTAGAACTAAGGTTATGGTTAAAGAACTTTATTTCTCAAAGAAATTTACATTTCACTTATTTAGAGGTTACCGATTACCGACATAGCCCGAAGAATTGCGAACTGAAGTGGCAGTGGGCGTGGCACATTGCTCGCAGAACCGATGGCCGATGGGGTCAGAAGGTCCTCAAATGGCGTCCGTGGACCGGGAGACGAGCTGTCGGTAGGCCTCCGACAAGATGGAGCGACGACACACAATATGCCTCATCTAAATCACGAAATCGATCCCTTAACCCATTCTTGTACTTTCCCTTACATTCTTGTCTTGCAGATTCTCCACTTTTATTCGCTCTAGGACACTAGACTAGACGGCTGTTTGACCCAGTGCCATCATCATTTAAACAGACCACTGATTCGGCATATCACTAGGTGGTGGTCTGTATGGATGCTGACACCGCGATATGCGCGCGTGTCCCTGACTTTCTTTCCCAATCTTTCATCTACTATTACAAAATTTATCATACTCTTCAAACCTCCTTTCTCCCTCGTATACATAATGGATCTTTTTATGTGCAAACATAGTGTTCGACACACAAGATTCTATTCCAAATACACCTCAAGTACACTTTTTTCCATTTTCATTCATTCTTTCATCACCAAACGCTCTTTCATATCCCTTATGCTGTCTTCCTACCCATCCGTTAAAATCACCTAACATGATAATCCGAAAGGATCCGAAAGGATTATCATGTTAGGTAGTATAATGAGAATTATACTTGCATTTATTCAGAGCATCTCCCACTCTATCCACGAACTTGCCTCGTTCGGTTTTATCTTTACAGACCCACTTGATCCTACGTCTGTCGGTGCATACACATCAAGGATGTAGATACGGAAGTGAGCCCAACCTCTTTTTTCTAACCCAAACAATCCTGGGACTCGCACACTAACACACTCACACACTCAGCCATTCTTGCGGAAAGTATGACACCAACTCCCTGACAGCCTCGATTGGCACCAGACCAATATGCCCTGTAGGGTCCATGTTCGGTGGTGTCATATTTTCCGCTTGGTCTCAGTCACACACACAAACATTCAAACATTCAAAGTAGCGAAGCGGCTCTCCGTAGCCCACTTCTCGTCCCCGTGGTGAACGAGACGTGACGGGTTGCGAACCTCGTTGCCGCCATCCTGGGCATCATTTGTTTCATAAATGGAATCATTTCTTACCCACGAGAAGCTAGGGAACAAAATGTCCATCCTGGCAGAGCTCCGCATGCCAGGATAAGGCAGCCTTTAACTGGGGTCGCCTGGTCCCCAAGGCTAATTGAACGCTTACCACTAGGCACGCCTCTTCCAGACACGCATCTCTCGGCACGGCAGACCTTAGATTGGCGGACAGGCAAAGGAAAACGGAGAGGTAGGATAGAAGGGTGAAATGGGATTAGTAGGATATGGTCAGGACAGTCTGTCGCTCGCATCCGCTGCGTGTGATCGTATTTTTTGCCAAAGTCTGACTTACAGTTTAATTATTTCTTCCGAAATTCGTGATTGGCTGTTTGTTGTTATTTTAAAATCTCTTTTACTCTTGAAGTGATTTAATGTGTGGACTCCTCCCAGTGGGCTGTCGTTGAGAGGGACAGAGTGTTGTCCTTGGTTTCGCCTGTGAGACTCCAATTCTCATTCACAACTTTTTGCTTCTTCGTGGGATTCGATCCGGGGTTCGCCGAGGCACGGACCGCCGTACGTACCGCTGGACCACGAAGTGAATGAGCTACGGTGACGAATTTGACCGTAGCTATACGCGTGCGTACTACTCGCCCCGCTCCATCTGCTACGCCGTAAGTGCTACGTAGTTGCTACGCGGCACTGCTACGCCCGCTACGCTTGTCGCTTTGTTCATTAGCTACGAATTCCTGCGCCGAGACGTGACACCTGCTGTGCTTTCTTGCTTCTTGTACAATTGCTATTAGCTAATTTCTGGCGCTGTTGCGGAGTCAGTATGATGAGCGCAAATCTAAACAACAGTGTGATGACATGCGGTGCCTGCCAGACGACGCTATTATTGGGTGATGAGTATTTGCAGTGCATGGTTTTAACGTGCAGTAAACTGTATCATTACGCGTGCAACAATAGGATCCTGTCTACCGAGGAGAAGGCTTCTTGGGTGTGTCCTGAGTGTGCGTGTATGGCTAAAAAAGGCGGTCGAAACTGTGAGACTCCGGTTGGTACTCCTATTAGTGCCAAGAATATCACGCAGAGGATCCTCACCGCTAGCGGGTCTAATCCTTCCGTTTTCACCACCCATCACTCGGAGGAAGAGATGCCTGATTCGTCCCATCTTGAAGTTAAGCTGCTTCGCGAGCAGATTAGTGTCCTGAGCGAGCAACTCGCCGACGCTGTGTCTACGATAGGGCGCTACCATTCGACTCTCCTGGAGTGTACCGGAAAAGTCGAGGCATTAAGTGGAAGGCTGGCTGAGCTTGAGCTTGTGGACGTATCCCGTCGGCAGTCGTGCCCCGTATGTATTTCTCGTGATGTGGCCGTAAAGCCTGATAAGACTACTGGGGCTAGTGACACACAGAGTCGTGGCGATGGCGATCGGCAAGGCGATACGAATTTCTTACGTGGACGTCCAATTGGCAATGCGGCGTCTAACGCTTACAGTCACGATGAGCGCAATCCACATACTGAGGATTCAAATAACTCGGCAGAAGGGGAGTGGAAGACTGTTGGTGGTGGTAGACGTGGGAAGCAGAAACGCCAAATTTCCTTACGCTGCACTGCGGGTCCTACTGTTACCTCTTTGAAGGCTGTGGAATTCCGGAAACATATCCACTTGTGGAACATGGAGTCAGGTGCCGACGAAGTCCGGGACTATTTGCGGATTCTCTGCCCAAATGGGTCTTGCACTGTAGACGAACTCAAGTCAAAAGGTGACTACAAATCTTTTAAATTGGGTGTTCCTGCGATTTACTTCGATAAGTGTTTGTCCGTGGACGTCTGGCCTGAAAATGCTCGAGTGAAGATGTGGCTTTTTCGAAGACAAAGTGCCAAACAGAACCAAACCCAATAAGCCCACACTTCATGTACCTTCTGACTGCGTTGTTGGCCCATTCTTCAGCATAACCTACCAAAATGTGAGAGGCCTGAACACAAAAATCAAGCACTTCAGATTGCAGCTGGCTTCCCTCGAGAGCGATATTGTTGCCGTTACTGAGTCGTGGTTGACCGAGTCTGTCGAGGACGCAGAACTATTGTGTTGTGGCTGGAACATGGTACGTCGTGATCGCGCCACCCGCCGCCTTGGAGGAGGAGTGCTGCTCGCTGCGCGGCCTGGTGTCGCGCTGCGACGGCGAAGGGAGCTGGAGACCGCTGACGGGGAGGATTTGTGGGCATCCTTCACGGTGGGAGGGACCATAATTCACTTGTGTGTTGTTTACATTCCTCCTAATGTTTCCGATGACGTGTACATGCGTTTCTTTAACAAAGTAGAATCCATTATAGACTCTCTCAAAGGTCTTGTTGTAATAGTGGGCGACCTAAATCTAAACCCGAAGTACATGTCTGTTAGTATTTTAAGCTATTATTGTTATTTTACCACTGTGTGTGATTTGAGTGAGATGAATGGTGTGTTAAATAAGTTTGGAGGAGCGCTTGACGTGGTGCTGGTGCGAGGATGCAAGCGTTCTGTGGTGGTGTCTGAGGTTAAAGATGATGGATTGGTTCCGCATCGCGATGCCTACCATCCCCCTCTTGAAATAATAGGGCCACTTCTGGATACCGCGCGTACTCAGTCGAGAACGAATCCAAGCAACGTTGACTCTGATCTCGATTGGAACTTTCCTAAAGGGGATTATGACTCCCTTCGTGAATTAATTTCTGGAGTATCGTGGAAGGAAGTTCTCGAGAGCCGCAATGTCGACGTTGCTGTTGAGCTTTTTTACCGAACTGTTTATGATATTTTTGATATCTGTGTACCGAGGAAAAGTAGGCCTTCCAAATCCAGCCGACGTTACCCAGTCTGGTTTACTGCGGACTTAATAAAAGCTATCGCTCGTAAAGCTGCCCTTCATCGTGAATGGAAGCGCACAGGTGACCGTGCAGTGTATGTACATTTCTCCAGGCTAAGGTCCGATATTAAATTGTGGTCGTCACAAGCTTACGACGCCTACATTAATCGTATTCAAAACCAGATTGGTCGGAACCCTCGTGCTTTCTGGCAGCATGTAGATGGTTTAAAGTCGAAGGGTGGCTTTCTGCAGCGAGTGACGTTCGGAGGGATGGAGTTCGAGGGTGGCGGGGCGGCTCAAGCTTTTGCAGATTTTTTCTCAAGTGTGTTCCTGCCCGATGTACCTCGGCTCAGTTACAGGAAGGTTATCTCTGAAGAGACAGGACTTAATAGCCGTTATGTTCATATTGATGAAATCTCAATTAGCGATTTTGATACTTGTTTGGGTTATTTAAAATCACAAAGTTCCCCTGGACCAGACAATTTCCCTGCGTTCATCTTAAAGGGATGTAAAGAATGGCTTAGCTACCCCTTGCTTCACATTTTTAACTTGGCTCTTTCTACCGGCGTATATCCTGATCGTTGGAAGACCACGCGTGTGAGGCCGATTCCAAAGTCTCACAATGCAACGAGTGTAGAGGACCACCGTCCTATAGCCATTCTCTCTTCGGTTGCCAAGCTATTCGAATCAATTTTAAATAGGCTTATCTCTGCTCAAATCAAACCCTACCTGAGCGAAGCTCAGCATGGTTTTAGGTCGAGGCGTTCGGTTGAAACCAACCTGCTGACTCTGGTTGACTCCGTTTCTGAGCACTTAGATAGGGGAATTCAGGTTGACGTGTTGTACTTTGACTTTAAGAAAGCCTTTGACCGAGTGGACAATGATGTCCTGCTTAGGAAGCTGTGTGATATCGGCTTCTCACCTTTGCTTCTTAAGTTTTTCGCCAGTTACCTGCGCGATCGGCAGCAATTTGTGCAACACGGCTGTTTTGTCTCGGAGACTTATCACACCAGATCTGGGGTCAGCCAGGGTTCGATATTGGGCCCGTTGCTTTTTGGAGTCATGGTAAATGACTTAGCTGAGGTTCCTAGGTGCGCTAAATGCCTGCTGTATGCCGACGATCTCAAACTTATTTATGGTGTTCAGCAGGAGTCGGACTGTGCGGCGCTGCAGGAGGACATTGACCGGGTGCTTCAATGGAGTGTTGATAATAAACTTCTTTTCAACACAGTAAAATGCTCCGTCATGACTTTCAGCCGTGCTCAGAGTCCCTTTCTTGCCACGTATGTCCTTGGGGCCGTGCCCATAGAGCGCGTGGACTCGGTTAGGGATTTGGGTGTAATTTTTGATCCGCACCTCAACTTTCATGTCCATATGAAGTCACTCGCTGCCAATTGCTACCGGAGGCTGGGTTTTGTGGTTCGTAACGCGCGTGATTTTTCTGATCCTAGAGTGATCAAGCTGTTATATACTGCGCTGGTAAGGAGTAAGCTGGAGGCGGCGTCCGTGATCTGGAGCCCGCACGAGTCTACTTATGCCTTACTTCTAGAGAAGATTCAAAAAGCGTTTCTCAGGTTTTTATACAAAAAAATCTGTGGTTACTACCCGTTCTTGTACCCTACAAAATTCCTGCTTGGTGCACTAGGTTTTAACTCTCTAGAGGTAAGGCGTAACAACGCGCTTTTGATTATGGCTTGTGGCGTCCTCCGCGGGGAATCCGACTGTGTCGACCTGGGGGCACAACTAGTGCGCCTGTACGCTCCCCTCCCCTCTAAATTTAATTTAAGGCCACGGCAGCGCCATCTCCTGGCGGTGCCTCCTGCCCGCACCGTAGCTCGCAAGCAGTCGCCGCTGGTTCGCGCGCTGCACCATATCAACGCGCTCCTCGCATCAGCACCAGAGCGTGACTTGTTTGCTGATAACTGGAGAAGTGTGTGCGTTGAATGTCTGCGTTTCTGTGAGGCGATGGATGTACGTGTGTCGTCATGTATTTAATTAATTAATTAGTTATTATTGTAAATTTTTATGTGTTTTTAGTTTTATCTTTCTTTTATTGTCTGTCTTACTCAATGCCTTAGTGTCACACTGTAATATTGTGTAAGATATTTTATAAATAAATAAATAAATAAATGGTTTGAAGGCATACTATAGCAACGGAAGACTGATGAAGCGACCGTAGTAGCTAAAGGAGGCCGGGGTCGCATACCCGTGTACTAAATCACAAAATGCCGGACAGGCATATCCTCTTATCTACTCTTTCGTAGATAACCTAGAAAAATTAACTTTAACTTGTATTGTTTTCTCTACTAACCTGTCCAATGTAACTTTAACCTGTATCCCCAAAACTTCAACAAGCTTCAATTTCTATATTTTTATGAATATCGTGGTGCCTTTTACAAATATGCCCCAATTGTAATATTTTAAAAATATTTTTCATACTCCGTTGGTAAAAAAGACCCATTTTATTTTTACAAAAAACTTTAACCTGTCGGTGCCACTATTTTTGGAACTGCCCTAAACGCATTCTACATACGCGTATACTTGAAATTTTGTTTAGGAGCAAGCCAAACAGAATAGACATCGGCAAGGCTCTGAACCGGTTTAAAAATAGCGATAAATAAGTAACGCGGTTTATTTTGGTTCTACAAAGTTTTAAGAACTTTCAATGAACTGATTTATTTGACGAGCCAAGGGATCCAAAGAGCGTACAAATGCAGAATGTAAGAACAGTGTTTGTTTATAATGCGTCGGAATAAACCGGTTTTTATTGTTCTAAACCGGTTGATCTGAAAAGAACTATAGAAATGTTCCCCTAAAAACCGGTTTAAAAATAATGGTTTCATATACGAAATTGAAATGAAAAGGTTTTGCGCCAAGTAGGTACATTGTTAATAATTGGTCGATTCAATAATGTTGGTCTCGGTCTCGGGGACATAGAACAGTTTTTAAAATTCACTACGAAAAATTGCCAGAATCGTCTTCGGAATGGTCGTCGTGTACTGGGCCGCGACATTCGTTACCCACGTGTTTCTGTTTCAGTTTTCATAAGCGTGATCTCTGGCTACGCCCAGCTGCCCTGCACGGAGCGCGCGACCGGCACCAGGCACATACACCTGATGTGCGGCTGCCCGCTCGTCGTGTACTGGGCCGGGACATTCGTTACTCACGTGTTTCTCGGGACGATGTTTCTCATATTGCCCAATATCATCGCGCAATTAGTTTTTGATGATGACAGCACCACTGACCAGGCTGGTTTCTTAGGTGAATACTTTAGTATACATTTAGTTACCTACCTATACACTTAACTTTAGTGAGCACTTTAGTATAGGTATACTTTAGTGAGCCCTTTAGTATAAACTTTAAATGTTAATTTTTGAGTACCTATCTTGTTGACAAAATAAATTAAAAACCTACTTTAGTACACAAACTTACCCCTTCCATGTCGCCCTAGCTCAAGAAGTTTGCCGTAAACTCTGCTTCATGTTCTAACCGTTTTTGTGATGCCTTTGTTCTGTTCAGTGTCGTCGTCTTTGATCCTCCTGCTGGCTATGATGGCGTTCTGCTCGCAGATGTACCTCATCTCCGTACTGTGCCCGGACAGAGTCGCGCAATGCGTTTTGAGCTGTCTGAACATGATGTTTTGTAAGTTTTTTTTTTACATACAATAGGCTTACGTTTGACTTCGATCTCGTTTGATGGACGAAGATGAGGCCTAAGATGGTACACTTTTGCCTAGAAGGTGTCTGTTAACTTTGGCCTTAAAGATGTCCAGATTATAGCGTTCCGGAAAAACTGACCACGGCAGAGAGTTCCACACCTTAGCTGTCCGCATAATGAAAGAAGAAGCAAACCGCTTCGTGCGTAATGGAGGAATGTCTACAACGTGACGGAAAGGGAAAGTGAACTGAATCACACTTTGCTAAGCACAGCCAGCGGGGGACTGGTATAGTCGAGGTGGCGTTTGCCTGCCAGACCCCTGCCTCATCAGCCAGGCATATAGGATAGGGGGCTTCGGGCTTGTGGGGAGCCTTGCGGGTTCATCTAGCCCAGTCTTCCACTAAGTACAGCCAAGAAAGCTGTGTACAGCTGGTTGAGGTGGTGGATTCGGTCAATCAAATACGTGGTCTACAACTTTTCATCCAACTTCCTACCAAAGGAAAATGTCCCTAAAGTACTGTGCTAAAGTCGTTCGATGACAGGGCCACGTCTTATCGACATTATTATATTGTGACGTGCAAAGCAATTTTAACCTTAGGGTGATAGACCACATATTTGGCTGATACCTAGTACATAACAGCTTACAATCTTAAAAAACGATGAACCGTTTTGTGTTGTGACGGGTTGATGTTTAGCCGGATTCCTGTTGTATTTGCTCGGCTTTAATTTGTGGAACACTACGATCAATTTTCTAAAATCTGTGTTAATCTGTGCGCGTCCGGGACTGCAAATGCGTGTCGCATTCGGGTGCGGTTCAAAATTGTATAAAGTTAGAAATTTCTAATGCATAATGAGTCAAAATACATAATTTTTCAAAATGTTACAATAATGCAATTTTCAGCAAAACTATTAACTAGACTAACTTTTTAAGTTGCCATCTACCTACTGAGGAAATTTCAGTACCAATTTTGAACCATTATTGTATTTTGACCTATTTATGAATTCCAAATTTTATGCACTTTACGTACCTACGTGTTTTACTGTGCCCTGTGCCGGTATTTGGAAAAATCTTTGGACCAGTGATCACTCTCCGTTTCAGGTCTGGTGACGCCGATTACCCACCTCTTTTTCCAAGTGTTCGAGTTTAGGGAAGGCGTTTGGTATTCCATAGTGATACTTGTATCGTATGTGATGCCGCACCACACGATGGTGATGGCTCTCAGCGATAGCGGCCTGGTGGCGCGCCTGAACGCCGCCTGCAAATTAAACAGGCACAAGTGTCCTCGTTTCCAGATTCTACCCAATGTCACGCAAAAATTCAATACGGACGCGTGCTGCGGTGAGTTATATATACGTGTCTTAACCATTTTCATTCCATTTCCATTCATTTTTTTTTCATATCCATTTGTGAGAATAAATGTCTTCTTTTTTTCTTTCTTTATTTTAATTTTCGTACGCACGTGTTAGATATTACAAAATTTTGCTAACACGGCCATACTGGCTTGTGATTCGTTCGCGAACCACAACCCGCATGGCTGGTCAGTGGGTATCGTCATACATTACGCTTCATTTAATACTTAAAAGTATATATAAATCTTAATATCTAACACACGCGCGTGACCACGCATCTGGTCTGGCATCTATCTCGTAAAGTTTCATACATTACAACTGGTGCGTGTGCGTGTCACGCAGCACGCAGCACGCATTTGGTGTGCGCCAGCCTTTATTCATAAACGCTCTGTATATAGGCTGCTAACTTAGCAATGGTTTGTCCTTATCTGTCACTTTGACATTTACCTTCCACAGATAAGGACTAACGATTGCTAAGTTAGCAGAAGCCTACAGAGCGTTTATGAATAGGGGGGTAAGCCATTTTGCCGGCCAGACCGATGAGATATCCTACAGTACCTACCTTACCTATGCCTGATTCGTGTATTAACGTATTTTCTTCAACGGATCCAGCCTCAGTCGACGGAAACTACGCAAGCTACTGGGAAATCGGCGACGAAACTCCCAGCCGAGGACTGATCGTTCTGGTCTGTCAATTCGCCACATATTCTGTAAGTCCTTCATACTGTCCCCCTCACTGGCCTATATTTATTGAAGTTAGTTTTGAAATTTCCCGTTCACACCAATAGTCATTTCATTACATTAGTACTCCTACTAAAATAAAAGCCTGCAGTAAAATATCCATCGTTTTTGCGGCTGTTCACACACTTAGCAAGACATGATGATGATGATGATGATGAATTAAGTAGAGCTGGGTAACACTGCGGTGCCGCGCAATTGAGCCAACTCAGTTCTTTGCGCCGGACGGAAAAGAACGCACTTCCTCAAAATGTGTCATTGTCCAGGCGTGGCGTGTGGCGTTTCACGCCAGGACAACGTGTTTCTTAATACCACCACCACCTATACTGCATAATTTTGAGACACAGTGTATTATGCACAGGTTATTCTCCTACTGATAGACTACGGGCTGTTAAAGTTGCTCGCTGACCGGTGTGTGAACGCGACGCTGAAACGCCCGGAGCCCCGCTTCGGAGACGTCGTGATCGCGGCTGAGAAGGCCTATGTCGAAGAAACTGCTATAAAACGTAAACGGAAATTTCCACTTCCTGGCCAGGGAAAGACTTAAAGTCTGTAGACACTAGACACCTCCGGCGGTGATTGAGAAAGCCTCGCATGTTTATGTTTATCGCTTCGCTTTGGCTCGTGCGACAAGTTCCTGCGATCTGAGACATTCTTTATTTCACCACCCTTGGAATGTAATGTTAATATAATTTAACCAAGATTTTTGTATCTTCCATGGGTCTTGGAGCAAGGGAAAAATAGAATGTACCAGCTGCTTCTCTTCTCGCGCTGATCGTCTAAGTCCATCAACCCTTGTTCTGATAGACTCTCAAAATGATCTTTTGTTGCAGCCACAGACCAGATACCAGACACGATATTGTGTTACGGATTACACAAGAAATTTAACGCGTTCTGTCGAAAATCGCACCATGCCGTCAAAGGCATTAACTTTTCTGTTAAAAGAGGTAACGTCTTATGTTATAACATGTGTATACCAATGTCCCTAATGAGGGATTCAATGACAGGAACACATGGAACTACTATTACTATGTTAGTAGTGTTAGGTAGCTACATCTCACTGCAGACAGGTACACATGATCTATGACTATGAGTATACCTTTTATTGGCACCGAGCAGGGCAGTAGGCAGTAGCGCCATCTCGCAAATTCTTCTTTAGGGGCGTTTGTCAAAAATAATGAATGATTAGCGCTTCAAGCTGTAATTTTTTTTTTTTTTTTTTTTTTTATTATAAACTGACCAGCGATTGGCCTCTATCTCACCTGATGGTAAGTGCAGATGAGGCCGAAGATGTAGCTCACTGGTTCAGTAACAGCCTGTTCACTCTGGATTTGAATAGTCCAAGGTTATACTTATCCGGAAAGACAGACGACGGAAGCGCATTCCACTCCTTAGCAGTCCGCAGTATAAAAGATGAAGCGAAGCGCTTCGTGCGAGAACTCGGAATACTGACAACATAAGGGTGAAGTCGCTCGCCCCGTCTAGTCGTACGGTGGTGGAAGGGAGATGGTGGAATAAGCTCGTGTAATTCCTGCGCACACTCTCCAAAGTGTATCCGATAGAAAACAGCCAGACAAGCCACTCTGCGACGATGCTCAAGGCTTTGCAGTCTGGCTCCGACCATTGGAGCATCCCCAATGAGTCTTCGAGCTCTGCGCTCCACAGAATCTAACGCGGCCAGCTGGTACTTGGCAGAACCATCCCAAAGATGACAGCAGTACTCCATGCACGACCGAACCTGAGCTTGGTACAAAATCAAAAGCTGTTCCGGCGTGAAGTACCGCCTCACCTTATACAGGATGCCAAGTTTTTTTGCAGCAGTTTTTGCCATGGATTCAATGGTAGGGCCGAAGTTCAGGTTAGCTCGCAGGTCGAGACCAAGCAAGTTGAGGCGATCAGTAATGGGCAAGGATACGTTCTGGAAAGTAGGAGCCAAGGTGAAAACTGAACATTCCAGAATTGATATTTTTTAGAGCGATCGTTAGCAAAATTAAAGACGCACCGAGGAATGTTGCATAATGAACATGGTTAAAACGAAATAATTTTGTAATAATAAGTTCAAGCGATTCGCAACCTCCTAATTAATTAAAGTAGGTAACTGTTATTGTATAATTAGTGCGTAATTACCTTTTGCCCATCACGTAACAACTATAATAATCATGTTCCGGTGTGGAGAGTAAGACAGCCGGGAAAATTACGGGCACAAGAGGCATTTCATCTAAGTCCTCTAGGTTGGCAACGCATCTGCAATCCCTCCGGGGTTGCGGGTGTCTATGGACAGTGGTGCTCGCTTACCATCGGGTGACCCACTTGCTCGTTTGCCTTCTATTCACATAAAAAAAAAAGAACATCCCAGAAGACATCAAATAATTAAGGATTTTGTTTATTAATTATGATCATAAACACAATTAATAATACACCAAGAATAAACTACTATAATTAATATGGTTTAAATGAAATACTTCTTAATTAGCTTCGTAATTGAAATTGAAACGCCAGATATCATAACTGTAATTAAATAATTAATGAGTAATTGCTTTTTGCCCATCAAATAATGACTATAATAATGAAATAAGTTATTGTTTTCTCATTACGATCGTTAGCGAAATTGTCGACGCATGATACTAATATTATAAGTGCTTAAGTTTGTGAGGATGTGATTATGTAGGTATGTTTGTTCTTTCATCACGCTGAAGCTTCTATTTATAATTACGATAAAATAATAATAAATAAGTTCCTCTTTTGTCTCAGGTGAATGTTTCGGCCTGTTAGGGGTGAACGGAGCTGGAAAGTCGACGACTTTCAAAATGTTAAATGGCGAATTATTCCCCACTCGCGGGAGAGTGTTCTCGAATGGATACTTCAATGATCTGCGTCACAAAACCAAGGTAACTATAGGCTTTTAAGGTTTTTATACTGCAGCATGCCGTAGTGGATGTTGAATCCTCCAGAAATTATCACATGGCGCTGTAGGCTTAGCATCTTTACATGAGGCCAAAGGCCCCTTTTCGGGAAGCTACAATTTACAACTTAACAAGTACACTAGCAACACTGGTCAAAAAATCAACCATTGATTGGTATGGTATGTACTTACCACATTAGGTACTTTCTATTGCGTCGCGCAACCGTGTCCGTATGAGAAGAAAAATCGTAACTGACTGAAAGTTCTAAAAAAGGGCATGAAGTAAGTATCGGGCCTAAGCTAGGACATATTTTAGTGTCTCGTGCATAAGTGGATCTAATCCTTGATCTGGTGAGATCCAACTTTTGTAACATGTAGGTATACCTTCCTAAATGTTTCCGTCCCCAGTACATGCGCACGCTGAGCTACTGCCCGCAGTTCTTTGGGCTGGACGACTTCCTGACGGGCCGCCAGAACCTGGAGCTGGTGCTGACGCTGCGGGGGCTGCAGCCCGCCGACGTCGCCAGCGAGGCCGCCTCGTGGATCGAGGAAGTTGGTAAGCTGTACGCCACCTGCATCAAGGCCCGCCAGAACCTGGAGCTGGTGCTAACGGCGGGCAGTGGAGCGACTCCAGGGTAAGAAACGCATACAAAACCCTCCCGCTGTAGGGTAGGCCCTAGTGATCCTGATGGTACCTAGTGACCCTAGTGACCCAACTGCATACTAATGGTTGATATGATGCAATTCAGTGAATGTGTGTGAATGGTATGGTATTATTGGTGCAGGCCTGTCGCCGTACGCCAACAAGCGCGTGAGCGCGTACAGCGGCGGCATGGCCCGTCGGCTGGCGGCGGCGGCGGCGCTGTGCCAGCAGGCGGGCGCGATGCTGCTGGACGAGCCCACCGCCGGCGTGGACATCGCGGCGCGCCGTCGCCTGCACACAGCCATACTGCGCGCCAAACACTCCAAGGCCGTCATTATAGCCTCGCACAGGTAGTTTTTTTATTGAATAGGTTGTGAAAACTTAGCGAAATAAAATGTGAAGACGCGAAGCCTGCGAAGAACGGAGAGAGGCTCAGCGTGAGCGTGGTAGCGATCCGGTTACACCTTGCACAAGATACCTACTACCATGCGTCATACCGTTCCTACTGTAAGGGCCTGTCGCACCACTCCTTAACTGTCAGTTGTCTATGATTCCTCTCTATGTATTACCATAGATTAAGTAAGAACATAGTAGAACGGAATCTCCCGCTCCGGCCGGACTCAAGGTCACGATTTACAGTACTTGTTAAACGAGCGGCTCAGTCAGGCTGCCACGGCCGGCGTCGCCGCACGCGCGTTTGGCATTTTTGCGCGTTCCGTCCCGTAGGTTCTCATCTTGGAAACAATAATTACAATGGTGTCAAGTTATTGTGGTGTATTTGGGTGTATGAATAATGCAAATACCGAAGCTCACCCAAGCACCCAACTGAATAAACTACTACTAGTTTTACGTGAGCCTGTATGTATTTTATTTTATATTTGTCGGTAAGTAATACTTACTTAAATCATCTTAAATGGCTTCATTTGGTATGGCACTCGTAATAACTTCTTCCTTAATATAATATGTAGGTACGTACCTAATGATTTATAAATTTCATATTTTGTAAAACTAGAATAAAATAATGATTTCAAAGTAAATAAAAACTTATATTTTAGCGATATATATTGCACCAAATAAACCTTTTCCTTTCTTTCTTTCTTTCTTTTATATTATCTTTAGACGTAAGTATAATATTTAACGGCAAGCAACCCTAGCAATACGCCTGGACGACAGAGGGGCGTAACGACGTGAAGGGGGAAGTAGGTATATAAATGGCGGCGTTTTGGACGCGGTCAAAAGAGATTCCCTTCTACCCTGTTATTATCTATTCTATGGTATTACTACGAAACAGACAGAGACATCATCATAGATAACTGACAGTTAAGGAGTGGTGAGACAGGCCCTAACTCTCTTAGTGAACACTTTTGGTGTGAGCGAGCGGCACGTTACAAATTTCCTATTCCGAATTTGGGAGTAGGTACAGCTGACTTGGGCGCCATTTGCCATCTGGCGCTTAGAGGGACCGCTCCGTTTGCTCTACCCTAGTGCCGGTTTTGGTTGGGGGTTATTCAACTTTGTCAAGCTTTAGCAATTTCCAGCATGGACGAGATAGAAGCGCTGTGCGACAGAATGGTGATAATGGCTGCGGGCGAGATCTGCGCGATGGGCTCTGCGGCTGAGCTGCGCGCGCAGCACGCCGCCGGCTACGCTGTCACCTTCAAGCTGTTTCCGGAATTCAGTTAGTTCATCAGCATCATGATCCATCT
This sequence comes from Pandemis heparana, assembly GCA_963854515.1. Lineage (NCBI taxonomy): Eukaryota > Metazoa > Arthropoda > Insecta > Lepidoptera > Tortricidae > Pandemis > Pandemis heparana. The sequence continues at coordinate 12,935,035 of OY978023.1, read as the reverse complement.
GTCGGGAAACATCCACTACTAGACAGGCCTTTTTGGACGGAGTGGAAACTCTTTGCAAGTATCCACAGGCCTGGAGAGGCCCGAGGCGGTTATATGAGACTCGCTTCCCTGGCCTCTTTCCGCACGGAAAGGGGCGGGGGCAGCGTATCCACTAAAACCACTCCGGCGTTGCCCTCTTGCCGGGTTTAGGAAGGCGACGCGGGATCCCGAAGATCCGGATCGACGAACTCTGGACATTGGTCTTCCCCAAGGACTTCCACGACGATCGGTTTTACGCCACCTACATCCAATGGCTCCTGCTATCTTAACCAGATCGTCCGTTATTGCGGGAGGCACCAACATTTCGCCTATCGGACCGGCATAGAACTCTAGAACCTTACGGCCTTAACGACAGTCGGTTCTACGAGCAATATGCGTGTGTATTCATATAGTAGGTTTAGGTATCTCTCTAAAACTCAAGGCTGGTCAGAAGTTTTCTCTGTTCACTGCTTGTGCTGTTAGGGGTGCTGCGTGTGCCCTTAAAGCTAGACTTCCGGGAAAAGTGGCTCTGGCGACACTTACGCAGCGACGCTAACGCGGCGACAGAAAGATAGTAACAAAGTAATATAAGTATATTAAATTATCGTGGCAGGAATCTATGCCACAATGGGGGAACCCGAAGAAATAACATCTGAAGAAGATAAAGTCAAAGCAGCTCCAAAAGCTAGTAAACGAAAGAAAGAAACCGTTATAGCCGACGAGGTGCCGACGACCTCGAAAGACCCTGCCAAGGAGGCTATGAAAAATCAGTTCATGCAAGAGGTGCAACGCAAGTTCTCGCAGAGTGAACTGCAGGACGACCACGGGGTTAGTATGACATACCATCGCAAACCTAATACCTAACTAGGTACTATAAAAGAGTATCGACTCAAAATAATACCTGTGATAATATACCTACACCATTTTAATTTATAACAATAGGTACCCACGTTGAATGGAGTTTAATAACAGTTTTTATTTTGAGTTGATGACAATGATATTATTGTTTGATAATGATAGGTAAGTACTCTTTTGTATGTATTAGGTATAGGTGTGCAATATGTATGTGTCAATGGAGTTACGAACGTTGAATTTTAAATTTCGGAATAGTCCCTGAAGGTGGCGCTCGCGACTTACTTATGAGTACCTATCTGGAATACATTTCAAGGAATTTGTCTAGCCGTTCTCGACTTTTGAACTTAACGACCCTTTGCCATTAATACTAGACCGCACTAGGCGCGAAGCGACACGACGCGTCAACATCAGTGGGTTGGTCAACTATGTCACGCAGTGCCGTGGCGCGTAGTGCGTTTTTATCATCATTATCATCTCAATGTAAAGAATATTTTGTCGCGTCGCGTAATTAATTACGCCTAGTGCGGTCTTACCTTTAAGATGTTATTTCCGCTTCCACCTATTAAGTATATCCGCTTTTTAGGGCCATTACAGTACAGACGGACTGCATTTCGACTGCAACGTAAACGCCAACTGCAGACTGCCTATACATTTCGATCATAGTTGTACAGACTGCAATAGAAAATGTACGGGCAGTCGGCAGTTACGCTGCAGTCAGAATGCAGTCCGTCTGTACTGGCCCTTACTCTTGTAATGATTCTAGAGAAGCCCTACTGGTGCGTTGCGTTGTAAGCAACTTTAAAGCATCTTCAGGACGGCTAGTACAGTCAGCGTCATATAGTAAGAAGCATCCAAGGTGACCGAAAAGTTCGATACACCATACTATTTCTATGGTGTATACTGTATACCGAACTACTTGGCCTAAGTATTTGGTCGACTTGGATGCTTCAATCTATAAAATATGACGCTGACTGTAAAAGTGCGCGCGAGAGCTGTCACGCGTTAGTTCTGGAAAGGGAAGGATCTATCTCGAGCTCTCTCACTCATACGTTCTTTATCGGAAAATTAGAAAAGTTTGTTTCTTTCAACATGAAACTACCGTGAGACTCAATCATAGTTAGGACACAAACGGATAACGCACGTATAAAAGGGTGAGCGCTTCAGGAGGACTACGATTTAGTCCGACCGAAACATGTCAAGTCGAGCTTTAGTACTCAACTTTCTTATGCGAAATGAACACAAAACATTTACCTTGCTACTCCGCTACTTACGTGCAAGATGACCAAGCTTGTGCGAAATATATATGTTTTGCATGCATACCCTCCCTCCACTACACACCTATGTGCATCGGTTGTGCTCTTTAACTTAACATTGACAATGATCCCGTAGAGGGATCGAAACGCGCGTCAGTGTTTGTGTGGTGGCAGGGATAATTAAGTTTGTGGGATTGTATGCAAAACATATATATTTCGCACAAGCTTGGTCATCTTGCACGTAAGTAGCGGAGTAGCAAGGTAAATGTTTTGTGTTCATTAAAATGGACTTCCGCAAAGTAACGCCTGATTCAATAGAATATTTTGTAGGTACGCGAGTTATCCGTTTGTTCCTATGAAAAGTTGGTTTCCTTGTTTCAGACGATGATGCGTTACCACATAAAGAACGAAATGCCGTACAGCGAGTTGTTCACGGTCATAGAAGGTCTGAAGGAGAAGTTCCCGCAACTGATCGAGGATTACACCCTCACGGAAACCACGCTCGAAGAAGTATTTCTGTTCTTCGCCAAAGAGGCACTCGCGCGTAAATCTTAGAGCAAAATGCGTTAAGTATATTATAATAGTTTCATATGTATACCTACATAATAATTGTTGTGTTTATAGTAGGCATTTTAGCTCGATAATTTAAAGTTTTTTACATGTTTATGTGTAATTTTTAAGGTCATATTAGTTAATGCTTTCCTGGCTGTCTTTGAATAAAATTTTGTAGACTTGAGTTTCGTTTAATTTCCTTGATTAGCGTAGCGTTATTTAAACTGAATATATCCGACAATAAAGATTTTTAAAACTGTCACATTTTTACCTCTGTTGCCCATGGTCCTGCTTCCTACTAGGTACGTTTGTCCTACTGGTTTTTGACGGAGCTCCGCTCTTGGCCTCCTGCCCATTTCTGGGTATTTTGCCTTTCGGGCAACTGAAGCTACCTACCTACCTAACCTGATCTAGGTACCTATTTTTGTATTAAAATATTATTGAGATTCAAAATAATGGCAGCATTTTTTTCCGAGTACACCAAATTAGTAGGACCACGGGGCAATACATCTATTTTTAGGGTTCTGTACCTCAAAAGGAAAAACGGAACCCTTATAGGATATATCTGTCTGTCCGCCTGTCTAAAGGCTATTTCAAATAAAAAAGCAATATAACATTTCATGCTATACTTTATTTCTATTCATATCTCACTAGTAAGATAATCAATAATTTAGTTATTTATAGAGCACATAATCTACACACTTTAACTGCAACTTTGGTGGCAACACCTAGGAATGTAGTGTAATTGAAAATTGAATTCATTTGGGGTAAAATTCTAAGGGCACCATTTTACAACTACGCTAGTACAACATCTATGCATTACAGATGATACTATATGTGAGAAACTTAAGTAAAAAAAGGTTCATAATTTTTCAAATTTGTCATGGTAAGTTGTCTATTCACATACGTGATTCAATGATACAACAGTTCTTTACTTAAGTTTGTCACCTAGACATTGATTTATAACTGTTGTAAACTATTATTATATTGAGTCAACAACTATAAGTCACCTAAGGTACAGAGATAAAATCTTGATTACAGCAATTATTCCTAATTCCAACCAAATGCTGCCAATCCGAGCATTAGATACAATCTATGCTTTAAAATGGTCATTATGACATTCTGCATAAAGCAGGTGGTTAAAACATTCTTTAAACTTTAAATAATTAATTAGGATTTGTGGTGACCAAACCATCTTTATAAATGAGCTCGCTTTATGCAGTAAAAGTCACAATTAGTACAGATACTTAAAAATGTCTGAAAACAACTGCATTATCAATTGCATAAGAGCACATTCAGATAATAATTTTTGAGCGCCCCAGAGCTCTGATGTAACTGATTCTTTAAAGTTGCAAATACCGTTTCATTTAGTCAATGCGTGCGGTACATTAATTAATGGCAAAAACATGGCAACTGAAACAAGCAAAGTGCTTGAATATTTCAACATGAAAATACTGTGAGACTCAAACATAATTACACAAACAGATAACTCATGTATAAAAGTTGAATAATGCTCAACTGTTTCGGACTAGTTCGTAGTCCTGCTGGAGTGCTTGTTCGGCTGCAGCAAAACAAACATGTCGAGCATTATTCAACTTTTATTCGTGAATCGTGAGTTATCCATTTGTGTAATTATGGTTGAATATTGTGAATTATTCTTATGGCTGACATTCTGTGTTAGCTTATGTGGCTTAAGTAAGTACATCTATAAAATACAAAGAAAGGTCACAAAAGTTACCAGACTTCATTGCTTTAATTGAAGCCCACACAAATCATTGAAAACAATGACATTTACTTTATCTTATCTCAATGAGTGTTAAATTTTGCTGTTGCACAACTGTGGCATATAACATTTTAATAACCTTGTTATAACGATTTAAGCTCATCCACATTCCTTGGTGGTAGGAACTGAACTTCATTATTCCTTACACAGGGCAATACAACCACGTCAAACACCGTTACATACAATTGAACTATTTAAGGTAATCTTTATGCCGCTATCCGTTTGGAGTCATTGAAAACTTTTTTTACACTATCAAAGACTTCTTCGGGGCTCGCTTCAGCATCGATCCGGCGCACGAGGCCGAGCTGGTCGTAGTGCTGCACTATGGGCATGGTCTCGTTCAGATACGTGTTGAATCTCTTGTGTAGGCTCTCGAGGTTGTCGTCAGAGCGGCCGCTGCCCGCCGCGCCGCGCCCGAGGCAACGCTCGGTGCATAAATCCCGCGAGCATTCGAAGAAAAGTATGAACTGGAGCTTAGTTTTGTCGGACATGACGCGCTCCCAGCCGTCCAGGTTGTCCTTGTTGCGGGGGAAGCCATCGACCAGGAAGCGCGTTTTGCCGGACTTCTGCATGGCCTTGTGCAAGAGCGAGCAAGTCACTTCGACGGGCACGATTTCGCCGTTGCGTATTTTTTGCTCGATCATCTCTCCGTATTCGGAGCCGGGGCGCTGCCGCTCCTCGCGTAGTAGGTCCCCGGCGGATAGGTGTACGTAGTCGTACTCTTTGGATATGAGCGAGCATTGCGTGCCCTTCCCCGAGCCGGGTGCTCCCAGCACGAATACCACGTCAGGAACCATTTTGTTGAATAAAACTGAACAGCGGCGGAGCACACGATCCAGCATCAAACGGCGAGTGACTAATTTGCTTTGCTGATATTAATTTGTTTTATAAAACATGCGCACTGCTGTAACCTTGAGCTATTTGACGTATCGTGTTCTTTGATTCTGGCTAAAATCGCAATCGAGATTGGAGGCGGACAGACTTGGTTCCAATTGAGTAGTTTTGGCGCTGTAATCGCATTAACTTTACTGCAATCTGTGGTCAATTCAGATTTAACCACAGATAAACTTAAAACCGGTTTTTCTATTCATGCTAAAGCAAATTCTCATTTCTTTTTTATGACAAAAAGGAACAAAAAACGTAAGAAATGTTATTTTTTCGTTTTCTTCTTTTGTTACAACGCCGAGATTACAAAAATTATGGCTTCTAGTAACAGTATTGCTATCATAATCACTCATTATAGAATATTTTACTGTAGGTTTATTTTGAAGCTCTAATGGCGGAACCACATTATTAACACCCGACGCCACCCGACGCCACGCGACGCGTGTTGAGTCGAATCAAATTGTATTATTTTCTATGACCAGAGCCACACTGTCAACACCCGACGCGACGCCACGCGCACACACGCCACCCGACCCAGACGGGCCAGATCGACGTGTCGCCGATGGTGGGGGTAAACACCCCACCCGACGCAACACGCGCAGTGTGGTTCTGGACAACACCCGATGCCACGCGTCAGTTGTTCGAGAACATTCGCAGAATGTATGCATGTGTTTGTGAACTACACACTTCCACAGCTGTCAGCTAAAGAAATTGATAGCGTGTCGTGGCATCGGGTGTTGGTTATGTGCACGGTGCATGTCGGGTGTCGACACGTCGGGTCGCGTCGCGTGTTTATAATGTGGTTCCGCCTTAAGACCACAAGTAACTAATGTTAGCTAGCAGCGCCAAAACTGTGAAAACTGGAACTAAGCGCATCTACTGTCCCATTTGTATGTAAGTAATGTAAGCTACTTTTTGGACATCTGTGGATTGGACTTGACGTTATTATATTACGTTACTACTGACATAATATGGACTGACGGTTGCCACAATGCTCGCCATACTTAATGAAAAAAAGTATCTTAACTCGCAACCACAGAGTACTTTTTTGCTTGCAACAGTTGCAACGCTGTATTCAAAAATCGATTTTCATTATGATAATCATGAGAGAAACAATTTAACCATAATAATTTAAATGATATAAGCTGTAGGTTTACACCGTAAAATTTACACAAAACACTTAATATAAAAAGGTAAACGGTTCTGATTTCACCTATGCCTCTATTATAAGTTAAAATGAAAAATTTGAGCATTTAAGCAGCAGCAGCCTACTCAAAGTCTTGCCCATTTTTTACTCTGTATTATTTTGTCCAACGTCCGGCTCAAAGAGAATAACCACTAACTCTAACTAGATACGTTTGTCCGGCTATTGTGCTAGCTTTACGTACTTTTACCTACTTTGTATCGGCAACGCACCAACTAGAGTGGCTTTACTAATTTAATTATTAAAGCAATCAACTAAATTAACACAACACGACTTCATTAAAATAGTGGATTATTCGAATTAAATAGGGGTTAGTCACAATGATAAAGTTTGTTAGCTTTATTCGTTATAATTACCTACCACAACTTTAAATAAGTACCTATTCTCTAATCAAAATCGGAGAAAGGATACCTAAGTAAACAAAAACATTGAAGACAAGTAAATACCTACCAAAGAGAGACACCTGCCGCACCAAAAGTCTACGACCAGTCGACCACGGAGCGACCACGTTGCCGAATGTCGACTGTCCGTGGCCAGGCCTTATACTCCGAAATCCGATTTTCGAAGTTCGTTTCGTGCCGTTCCGCTCGCACTAATGGTTATTAATTTGAGAGTGAGAGGGACGGTGTGATACGAACTTCGAAAATCGGATTTCGGAGTTGCCCCCCAGGGGCCAGGGGGTCTACTACCAAGTTCGAAATCCATAGTTCGTGTTATTACCTATATTGTCTGTTTCACTCTCTAATTAAACACTTGAAAAGCGTTTTTTTAATGTACCTACCTAATCAAATTTTTCAGTTCAGTACAATAATTATAAAAATAAAAGATTTTTTTTCCCGACAAAAACTGTCTACGTCGAATTTTACAAGCAAAAGACTGGTAAGAAATAACTGGCAAATGGGGTAGGTATTTCATTTTAAGAGGGTGCATCCGTGCTGAGCTCGCAACGTCGCATTTTTGGCGATTTTTTGCGATTATTTCACAGAAATTGAATGAAAGTATCAAATGTCCGTCAGTAGTGCACTTCGTTTTTAGTGTATTAATGTGTCCAATGCAATGATTAATGGTGATGGACTTTTATTTTCGTATTAAAGGGATAAAATACTATATTTCGTTTAATAAGAAAATAAAAGTTCATCACGATGAATTATTGCATTAGACACATTAACACACTAAAAACGAAGTGCACTACAGACGGATATTTGATACTTTCATTCAATTTCTGTGAAATAATCGCAAAAAATCACCAAAAATGCGACGTTGCGAGCTCAGCACGGATGCACCCTCTTAACCCTCTTGGCTGGTAACGTATCAGCATCAGCATCAACAAATAAGCACTCATTGATGTTGTTGGATGTCCATGTGTGGTGGTGTACACTCGTCACCATCAAGATGAATCCACTTGCTCGTTTACATTCTTTTTCAAATAAGGTAAGTAATAGGTAAGTAAACTTTGTGTGCATGCTTCTTTATTGTTAAACTGCACAAACTTGCAGTAAACTCTTTCGTTTCACGTCCATTATTCTGTTCTAGTAGCCACAATGCAGGCGCTACACAGAACTTCAGTGTTGCTAGTATTGGTATTTTTTTTATATGCTCTCTGCAGCTCAGGTATGTGTAACATCATCATCATCTAACAACATAGTATAAAACAAAGTCGCTTTCCGCCTGTCTGTCCCTACGTATGCTTAGATGTTTAAAACTACGCAACGGATTTTGATGCGGTTTTTTAATAGATAGAGTGATTCGGGAGGAAAGTTTATTTGTATACTTACGTAATCAGCAGACGAAGTCGCAGGCAGAAGCTAGTAAGTAATGTATATTTTAACAGGATTCAAATAAAAGGAAGATTCTTATTCTTAGTCAGTTAAATATACTAGTTTCTTAATGTTCAACGGACGAACTTGTGGGCAAAAGCTAGTGTAAGTATGTATGTAAGATTTATTTTATTATTGTATGAACAGAAAACGTAACAAAGATGGCGGGAAGAGATCCCGCGTGCAGCATCGTTCCGGAGTGGGAGATATGCAAATACCACTTCATACGCTGGCAGAGGGAATATAGATGGAGGTAAGGGAAACACCGGCCAAGTGAGGGTAGATAACAGAGGGTTGCGTAGCCGTTGAAGCTTATATCGTTTTTACTTCCGTCTTTACAACAAAGATGAATTGGGCATTTACTAGGCATGCGTGCTCCATACCCTATAGAGTATTGATTGACCGCATAAATGAGTCCTAGCCCGCGCAGCACAGGGGCGCGGGGTAGGACGGACAAAGGGGACCGAGAGAGGTGCGGGCGGCAGGCGCACTACCCGCCCGCACCTCTCTCGGTCCCCTTTGTGGTCCTACCGTCGGTCTATAATGAACGTATCAATATTATATTACCATAGCAAAAACAAGTGCTAGCAAGATCATGATCACCGATATTTCCAGGTTAGGTTAGGTTCTATCCAGGTTAGCTGGAAGAGATCCCTTCTTAGGGATAAGTTCGCCTTTGTACTATTTTCTGTGTACTTCTGTATTTTTAAATTTTTATGTGCAATAAAGAGTTTACATACATACATACATACATTTCATCACCAATGATATTCTTTCAAGGGCATACTACGATCCGCGTGCCAACGACTGCTACTACTACCGAGGCTGCCCCGACACCAATCAGGAGCTCTTCACCTATGACGTGGACTGTCGCGAGGCCTGCGTCTCTGGAAGAGCCCTCAAGGGAACCGGGAGGCCTGCGACATGTTTCCACAAGCCGAAACTTGGGAAATGTAACAAGAAAGTCAAGAAGTAAGTGCACTAACAGGCTTAATTGCTAACAGTCAACAGAATGTGTCATAGTACATTTAATGCTGACAAGGGCTGATATGACTTTGAGCAGCGCCACTCTTTACACATACTGTTCGTGTGCCTGTTAGTGAAAGAGAAGAAACTATTCCGGCAGCATGCCGAATGTTTTTTAGAAATAAAAAAGCGTGGATGTGGATGGATTATTTGTGCATTACTTAAGGCGAAGGGATAGGCAAATGACCTTGCCCGTTCGTGACGTGGCAAGCAGTCCGATCAACGCGACATCTGTTAAATAATCGACGCGTGAACTCGATGCGAATGGGCGCGTGCTGATGGATTGAAATATTGCACTGCGATGTTAGTAGATGGCGCTTGCTTTAGTTTTCCGATTGCCTACACAGACACAGCATAATGTTCAAATCAGATTTTGCAAAAATAATAAAAAAAAATAACATTTCGGCATTCGTAACGTGGCCTTTAAGGTCTTGTTACATTGGGCTCTGTCTGCTCCGCAAGGAATAGAGACGTTATTTATGTATGTATGTATGTGATAATACATGAGAAAGTTTGTGACGATGTGAGTGAGTGTGTATGTATGTTTGTTTCTTCTTCAAGCTACAACAACTGGACGGATTTGGATGAAATTTGGAACGAAGACAGTTGGTACCCTAGATTAAAACAGGCTACTTTTTATCCCAGAAAAATGCAGTTTCCGCGGGATAGTGATGAACGTGACGTCAAAGGTGTCCAGAGTCTGTTTAGAGTCGCAACGTAAATTATTATTGCAGAATAAAGTAAAACTTGAACGTGTGCGGGAAAGATACAGAATAAGGCATGGTTTTTCCAATGATTATCTTCAAAACCGATATCCGAGGGTCCGAGAGGTCCCCAAACATAAATCCGTTATCAAAAATGAAAAAGGTGGCCGCCATTTTGAATTCTTTAAGATTTGGACCGATTATTTTCAAAATCGATATCTGAGAATCCGAGTGGTCGTCAAACACAAATCTGCTATCGAAAATGAAAAAACTGGCCGCCATTTTGAATTCTTTACTTTTTGAACCGATTGTTTTCAAATTCGATATCTGAGGATCCGAGTGGTCCCCAAACATGAATCCGTTTTTAAAAATGAAAAAGTAGCCGCCATTTTGAAAACTTTTGTTTTTCGACTGATTGTTTTCAAAATCGATATCTGACGATCCGAGTGATTCCCAAACACGTATCCGTTATATAAAATGAAAAAAGTGACCGCCATTTTGAAATCTCTAGTTTTTGAACCGATTGTTTTCAAAATCGATATCTGAGGGTCCGAGTGGTCCCCAAACATGAATCCGTCATCAAAAATGAAAACAGTGCCCGCCATTTTGAAATCTTTAGTTTTTGGACCGATTATTTTCAAAATCGATATCTGAGGGTCCGAGTGGTCGTGAAACACAAATCTGCTATCGAAAATGAAAAAACTGGCCGCCATTTTGAAATCTTTAGTTTACCGACCGATTGATTTCAAAATCGATATCTGAGAATCCGAGTTGTCTCCAAACATGAATCCGTTTTTAAAAATGAAAAAAGTGGCCGCCATTTTGAAATCTTTAAGTTTTGGACCGAATATTTTCAAAATCGATATCTAAGGGTCCGAGTGGTCGTGAAACACAAATCTGCTATCAAAAATGAAAAAACTGGCCGCCATTTTGAAATCTTTAGTTTACCGACCGATTGATTTCAAAATCGATATCTGAGAATCCGAGTTGTCTCCAAACACGTATCCGTTATCAAAAATGACAAAAGTGGTCGCCATTTTGAAATCTTTAGTTTTTGGACCGATTACTAATGGTGGATTATTGACACTATGGTTTACAAATATGAAGAGATTAGGTACTTATGATTTTATTTTTCTTCTGCCAGTGTTGTTTTTGCATGCCAGCTGCTGGTGAAATGTGTGTTCCATTATTTATACTGACCATCTTTTGTACCATGTTTTAAGCAAAATAAATTACTACTTACTTACTTACTTACTATTTTATTATATGTATAGATTATTTTCAAAACCGATATCTGAGGGTCCGAGAGCTCCCCAAACATAAATCCGTTATCAAAAATGAAAAAAGTGGCCGCCATTTTGAAATCTTTAAGTTTGGACCGATTATTTTCAAAATCGATATCTGAGAATCCGAGTGGTCGTCAAACACAATTCTGCTATCGAAAATGAAAAAACTGGCCGCCATTTTGAATTCTTTACTTTTTGAACCGATTGTTTTCAAATTCGATATCTGAGGATCCTGGTTGATTTTTAGGAAAGATAAGGTGGGATTAAGTACCTGGGCTGCTGCACTGAGAAACTTGAAGGCACTGGTTCTTCGCCGATGAGTTTTTTTTCACTGGCACTAATTGACACCACTTTTATCGATACCACAGCACTAACACTTGGAGTTTAAGAGGCTTTATACGGGAATTTATTCAGCTTTCTTCAGAGCTGCGCGCGCGATCGTCCATATTTTTTCGAACTCCGGGGGAGGGCGGTGGTGCGGGTGTTTTTAAGCAGTATTGCCAGCATTGTACGGTACGTTCGGAAATAAGGGTCAAAGGAAAGGAAATTGAAGGTGTTTATGAATGTGTGTATAATGTGCGTCTGACTTTATTCGGCCAAACCAGTCCCCAAACATGAATCCGTTTTTAAAAATAAAAAAAGTAGCCGCCATTTTGAAAACTTTTGTTTTCCGACCGATTGATTTCAAAATCGATATCTGAGGATACGAGTTGTCTCCAAACACGTATACGTTATCAAAAATGACAAAAGTGGCCGCCATTTTGAAATGTTTAGTTTTCAGACCGATTATTAACCGATATCTGAGGGTCCGAGAGGTCCCCAAACATAAATCTGTTTTTAAAAATGAAAAAAGTGGCCGCCATTTTGAATTCTTTACTTTCTAGACCAATTGTTTTCAAAATCGATATCTGAGGATCCGAGTGGTCCCCAAACATGAATCCGTTTTTATAAATGAAAAAACTGGCCGCCATTTATCAACCCGTTATCAAAAATGGAAAAAGTGGCCGCCAGCTCAGATATCGATTTTGAAAACAATCTGTTCAAAAACTAAACATTTCAAGATGATGATGACTTTTCTATTTTGTATAACGGATACGTGTTTGGGAACCACTCAGATCGTAAGATATCGATTTTGAAAACAATCGGTACAAAAACTAGTTTCTAAAATGGTAGACACCTTTTTTTATTTTTAAAAACGGATTCATGTTTGGGGACCACTCGGATCCTCAGATATCGAATTTGAAAACAATCGGTTCAAAAAGTAAAGAATTCAAAATGGCGGCCAGTTTTTTCATTTTCGATAGCAGATTTGTGTTTGACGACCACTCGGATTCTCAGATATCGATTTTGAAAATAATCGGTCCAAATCTTAAAGAATTCAAAATGGCGGCCACCTTTTTCATTTTTGATAACGGATTTATGTTTGGGGACCTCTCGGACCCTCAGATATCGGTTTTGAAAATAATCGGTCCGAAAACTAAATATTTCAAAATGGCGGCCACTTTTGTCATTTTTGATAACGTATACGTGTTTGGAGACAACTCGGATCCTCAGATATCGATTTTGAAATCAATCGGTCGGAAAACTAAAGATTTCAAAATGTCGGCCAGTTTTTTCATTTTTGATAACGGATACGTGTTTGGAGACAACTCGGATTCTCAGATATTAATTTTGAAATCAATCGGTCGGTAAACTAAAGATTTCAAAATGGCGGCCAGTTTTTTCATTTATAAAAACGGATTCATGTTTGGGGACCACTCGGATCCTCAGATATCGATTTTGAAAACAATCGGCCCAAAACTTAAAGATTTCAAAATGGCGGCCACTTTTTTCATTTTTGATAATGGATTTATGTTTGGGGAGCTCTCGGACCCTCAGATATCGGTTTTGAAAATAATCGGTCCAAAAACTAAGGATTTCAAAATGGCGGCCACTTTTGCCATTTTTGATAACGGATTCATGTTTGGAGACAACTCGGATTCTCAGATATTAATTTTGAAATCAATCGGTCGGTAAACTAAAGATTTCAAAATGGCGGCCAGTTTTTTCATTTATAAAAACGGATTCATGTTTGGGGACCACTCGGATCCTCAGATATCGATTTTGAAAACAATTGGTCTAGAAAGTAAAGAATTCAAAATGGTGGCCAGTTTTTTCATTTTCGGTAGCAGATTTGTGTTTGACAACCACTCGGACCCTCAGATATCGATTTTGAAAATAATCGGCCCAAAACTTAATGATTTCAAAATGGCGGCCACTTTTTTCATTTTTGATAACGGATTTATGTTTGGGGAGCTCTTGGACCCTCAGATATCGGTTTTGAAAATAATCGGTCCAAAAACTAAAGATTTCAAAATGGCGGCCACTTTTGTCATTTTTGATAACGGATACGTGTTTGGAGACAACTCGGATTCTCAGATATCGATTTTGAAATCAATCGGTCGGTAAACTAAAGATTTCAAAATGGCGGCCAGTTTTTTCATTTTTGATAGTAGATTTGTGTTTCACGACCACTCGGACCCTTAGATATCGATTTTGAAAATATTCGGTCCAAAAAGTAAAGAATTCAAAATGGCGGCCAGTTTTTTCATTTTCGGTAGCAGATTTGTGTTTGACGACCACTCGGACCCTCAGATATCGATTTTGAAAATAATCGGCCCAAAACTTAAAGATTTCAAAATAGCGGCCACTTTTGTCATTTCTGATAACGGATACGTGTTTGGAGACAACTCGGATCCTCAGATATCGATTTTGAAATTAATCGGTCGAAAAACTAAAGATTTCAATATGGCGGTCTTTTTTATTTTGATAACGGATCCATGTTTGGGAACCACTTTGACCTTCAGATATCTTTTTTTTTTCTTTCTAATGATAGACTATACATTGGAGTACTACTTGCCTCATTATTAAAATTTTTCATGCAGTAATTCCAACCAAAATCCTATTTCCCATGCTTGTTCGCTAAACAGCAAGTAAGTATCAAACCAACCTGCCACTAAGTTCCCAAAAAACGGATTGAAAATAATAACTTTTAACTTAATATAGGTATTATACGTGCGAAGCGAACGAGTACGACTTTTTGAAGCACTGTTTCGCGCCTATTCTGTGACTCAAACAACATGCTTAGCCAAACCAATATGAAAAAACGCGAAGCGAATATTGGCAACGTCGCGTCGCTTACGCACTGCCGCCACCGAGCGAACATGCAACGTTGCTTTTTCCTTATTTTTTTCATACGTCTTATCCAAATTATTTTTTTATTTATTTATCTATTATTTTTTTATTATTTTTTTATGAACATTTTTGGTTTTATTTTAATAATTTATTTCATTGTATTATCTTTTTAACATTTTTTTGGTTTCCGAATTTTTTTGTACATTGAAAAGCGCCTGATTGAATGTGCGGGCAAATATTGCGTTCGCCCTTTTCACAGGATCAGGGCAGTACTACTCTCTAAAGCCTTATTTGTTGGCTAATTGAAGCAAACGCACCGTGGAATTTTAATTATGAGTTACTAGAGTGACCTCGTCGAGATTGGTAGCAAACAGATTGGTTTCACCCGAGCAAACCGTGCACAAAATATTTTCGAGACTCTTAGAGCAAACGAATTTTTGTACTAACTACGACATTAAGGAATATGTTTTCACCGGTGAATTCTAATTCAAGACATGTTTTATAGAATGTGCAGTTTTCAAAACTCCAAATTGTGTATTATCGCCATAAAACATGCACAAAAACAACCAATTTATGAGCTTTTGCCTATCCCTTCGCCTTAATATATTGATGAAATTGTGATTTTAATTGCAGGTCCCAAAGTCAAAAAATAACGACATAGAACTGTTTAATGAGGACTTTCAGACCAATTTTTGCAAAATTATAAGTAGGCCAAGGACTTGGAGTTTTATGAGTCTCCATTTAACGATTTTTCATGATTTTCCTGACACGTAGAGAAGCTTAGGGTGCTAATATTCTGACTTCTGTTTTAGATTCTGGTTTGATACAAATGACTCGAAATGCAAGGTGTTTAGCAGCTGTTCCAACCTGAATCGAAACTATTGGAAGACTGCAGCTGCATGCTACAGATCCTGTTCCGGAGGGAAGAAGCCCAAAAGTGTCGCGAATTCAGGGAATAAGATAAAGACGATGGTCCGGGAATTCCCTCAATTTATGCTTGGCAATCATTCATTGTGAATAACAGAAATTCCTGAACTATAGCTTGTCTTACTACTCTCTACTATTAGTTCCTGTACTTACTTATGATAACTTTATTGTGATACTATCGCATGTTACTTTGGAAGAATAAACACCGATAAACACATTCCGCTCTTGGTTGCTTTTTATCATACCCTAATCTTTAGTAAAACCTCTTTGAAGGAGTAGGTGGACAATCCTTAAAAAAAAAAGTTTAAAAATGTACAATCCCTCAAACCCCGTGCTCGTTATCGATAGGAACAGAACAGAACTTCATCCTCGTTATTCTTGAAAATAAATAATTGAGTTTATAAATCTGACGAATGGCGCGTAAGGGGCAGGTTTCTATTCAAGACAGCGTCGAAAATGATGAGGAGTTTGAGGCTTATCTCGAAGCACATTTGCACCAGTTAATTTGTAAGTTATTGCTTTTTATATCTGATGGCCAATGGGGTCAGAAGGTTCTCGAATGGCGTCCGCGGACCGGGAGACGAGCTGTCGGTAGGCCTCCAACAAGATGGATGCGGAAAGCACAAGGCCGGGCCGAGTGGAGAGCCTTGGGAAAGGCCAATGTCCAGCAGTGGACGTCTTTCGGCTGACATGAGAATAATGATGAATGAAAATAAAACACAAAGAAAAATACTAAAAAACAGAAACAAATCGTAGGTAACTAGTTAATAGGTAGTTGCGAGAATATCTTAAAGAATGCTCTGGTTAGTAACTTTAGTAACATATTTTATTTACTTTTGTTGTGAAGCATACTTCACAAAATGATGATTGATGAGGAATTTTTGACAATTACCTATACCTAATAGCTACCTATGTGGCACAAAATAAAATAACCGATTGGCGTGTCGGTTATTTTTCAGGGGAAAAAATTGGGAGCGACCAAGGAGCGATACATAAGTCTTAGCTGAGGTCAAAAGCAAGACTATTATTTTCTTCCCTGTTATTTTGAAGGTATGGAGGTGTACTCTGAATTCTGCGGACCATGTTTGGCGACTGGCAACGCTATCAGGAAAGGGAAACTAGAGATCGGCCAAGAACATATTGCAATGGTTAAGGTAATTAACCATTTTGAAGACTTTGTGTAAGTAAATTAATATAGGCGTACTAAAACTTAGGTACTTAAACTTAGGAGAAATGGTAGAGATCGCTTATAAATAGGGATAAGTTCGCATTTGTACACATGGTAAGTATTAATGTATTTTTTTTTGTGAATTATATCTGTTTCTTTATATTTGTACAATAAAGCATTTACTTAAATAAAAAATATAAAGGAGGGAACAATTTGGCGTAGGTACAATCAAGGGCATAAATACATAATGTACCTACGTCACCAAGACATCAAAAACATCTACATATAAGTACGCCTTTATTCTACACACCTTATGACACATGATGTATTTTTTCCTAAAGAATCACACCAAATAATTAGGTACCTACATACAGAGGGGAGCGGATCAGAATTTACTAACTTCAAAATGAATAATGGGTTAAAATGCATAATAGTTCAAAATATATAATGCCATTTTCTGTGTAACTATTAACTAGGTATATGATTTTTTTTTATAGCGTGATTTATAGATTGGTTTACGTTAGGTTAGGTTTGGTTTATAGCAATTCTATTAATTTGCAATTTTCTGAGTACCTAAATCGCATTATATATTTTGAACTATTATGTATTTTATTTTATCCCATTATACATTTTAAACTTTATGGATTTTAATACGTACCCCATACCTACGGAGTTGGTTTCAAAATAATACTTTTGTTTTACTGTTTTAGGCTCAAGCTGATAATATTGATGCCCTGTCACGATTCAAGAATAAAAGTGAACCGGTTTTTCTCTTCATAGTGGTAGGTAAAACACCTATTCGCTTTCGTGGCTTTAACTCAGTACCTAGGTACCTACCTATTACCGCTGTCATAAATTTGTACCTAACCATTTGAACGCACATTTGTATTTGCGGAACCTGAAAATGGCAGAGGTTTCGTGACTTATAAACAATTTTTATGATATTTTCGCTAATTATTATTGGAATTATATGGTAGTATATTGATAGGGAGTCCAACTCTGTACCCAAGCATCATAATATTGGTAAAGCCTTCACACAGGGAGGCAAGCTGACTCGAGCGATGTTTGGGGCCAACGGGATAGACCTGTGTCGCATCATGGAGGAGGAGATCGGGCTGCTGTTGCGGGACCAGCAGACGGGGGTCAAGCGACCTGGACGACATATAAACGAGATGCTGCCGGAAGAATCCGTGAGTACCAGCTACTCTGAACATTAAACTGTTTGGTTTCAAATTGTCCCGGATATTTCAGTATGTGGTTGGGTTAGTTGGACAATTTTTTTTTTAAGTGTTTTTCATTATAAAATTATGTCAAGATTGTTTAGGTACCTACCTTTTTTCTCAAATGAAAAATAAAATATAGGTATGTGAGAGCGAGCAACCACGGCATGCATTGTTTTGATTATAAAAGTCAGTCAGTAGTGTGACGATGCGGGACGCGCTCCAGTGAGGGTCTGAGGGCAGTCTCTCCACATCGCTCACCTGTGCCTGACGTGCACACTGAGTGATTTCTTAATAGGGAATGGATGATTATTTTAAAAGTGCTTGGTGATTTTTCTATTGATAGGAATAACCATCCTTAGCTATGGAAAAATTTCAGATTTTTCCGTCGAGCCATATATTTTATAAAAATAAAAACATTTTACTCAGTCACTCGGCGGCCTTTATACGGCAGTTAAGCAGTACGCCAACGCATATCAAATTAAAAAAAAAATGCTGCTTGAATCTGTGGTACATGATGGCATTTGTGGCTAAAAGAAGCAACGGCTAAGTGGCTCTATAGATTCTTCGTGTTACTAAACCATACATGGGGAATTTCAATAAATATGACCATAATATATATTTTTTTCTCAGATTTTGGAATTATTGGGTTATTTCTACTCCGAATCAACAACATTACTGAATGTTATATGAGAAATTAATGGTAATTTTAATGAAATTCCCCATGTATGGTTTAGTAACATGAACAATCTACAGACAGCGCCACTTAGCCGTTGCTTCTTTTAGCTACAAATGTCATCATGTACCACAGATTCAAACAGCATTTTTTTTTAATTTGATATGCGTTGGCGTACTGCTTAACTGCCGTATAAGAGCCGCCGAGTGACTGAGTAAAATGTTTTTATTTTTATAAAATACTAGCTGTTGCCAGCGACTTCGTCTGCAAAGAATTCGTTTATCGCTATCCCGCGGGAACTACGCAATTTTCCGGGATAAAAAGTAGCCTATGTGCTATTTCAGACTTTTCTCTATCTATGTGCCGAATTTCATCCAGATCCGTTGGGCCGTTCTGGCGTGATTGAGTAACAAACAAACATCCATCCATCCATCCATCCATCCATCCATCTATCCATCCATCCATACTTTCGCATTTATAATATTAGTTAGATATGGCTCGATGGAAAAATCTGAAACTTTTTTCCGTAGTTAAGGATGGTTATTCCTATCAATAGAAAAATAACCAAGCACTTTTAAAATAATCATCCATTCCCTATTATTGTCTTACTCTGAAGACTTCATTTGTTATTCATTTAAGACCTCCAAGTTCAATATCCGCCTATTTAACTCTTTACCCGACAGGTATGTATATCTTTTTTTTGAACAAAATGACGGACACTTCCAGTACGATACGATTTAAACAGGCAAAAATAGAAGAGGATCTGAGGCTAGAAAAGGAGAGTAAGGAGGCCGAAGATCGGTTGCGCGTGCTGACGCTGGCTGCGCGCAAGAAGCGCGTGGCCGAGAGGCTCGCACCCCACGTGGCGCAGCTCGACTTCATCATCTTCTGGCCGCACTGCCACCAGGCGCACTTCGATCTCTATGAGAAGTGGGATCCTCTCAGTGAGTGTCAATTCTAGTAGCGCGTGGCCGAGAGGCTCTCGCCCCACGTGGCGCAGCTCGACTTCATCATCTTCTGGCCGCACTGCCACCAGGCGCACTTCGATCTCTATGAGAAGTGGGATCCTCTCAGTGAGTGTCAATGCTAGTAGCGCGTGGCCTTGAGGCTCTCACCCCACGTGGCGCAGCTCCACTTCATCATCTTCTGGCCGCACTGCCACCAGGCGCACTTCGATCTCTATGAGAAGTGGGATCCTCTCAGTGAGTGTCCATGCTAGTAGCGCGTGGCCGAGAGGCTCTCACCCCACGTGGCGCAGCTCCACTTCATCATCTTCTGGCCGCACTGCTATCAGGCGCACTTCGATTTCTATGAGAAGTGGGATCCTCTCAGTAAGTGTCAATGCTAGTCTCTATCTAGAGGCCCGACTTTTCAAAACGCACCACTAGATAATACCAACCTGTGTATGCTGTATTATTGGAGCTGTAATTTTCTTCTACTTACGTCCTCGAGAGAGACTTTATTTTCAGATAATTTTGTTTCACATCCTGCTTAGTAAGTATAAGGAATATATATATTCAATCAAAATACATATTTACAAGATTTAAAAACATATACCTATATATAAAACCTTAAACTACTTTAATCTAAACCTAAATACCTATATTTACAAATATCGCCCAGATCGTTGTCATTGGGCAAGGTGCCCATAATGCTGGCTGCGTTTCCTCGTTGGATAGCAATACTTATGCGTTGCCCGAGGAAAGAGCCAGCCCTATGGTCACCTGTGGATTTTGATATTTTTTTTTTTAAACTCTTAAATAAGTTGTATGCTTCAGGTCCCCACGGTCCCAGGGTCTCCACTGCAAAAGCTGCAAATACGTAACTGTCAGCCAAATTAGCGTATTTGCGGCGTTTCGTGGTTTCGGCTGTTGCAGCCGCTGCGCCCGCTCTCAATGATGTCGAAGGCAAGTGGGACGGTGCTAGAGAGTCCACGCACGTGGCATCCCAAATGAGGGACCGTCCCATATGCCAGGGCACGAGTGTCATGCCGTCGGGTCTCTTACCATCATCACGCGCCAGTCCAGCTGGCTCTAGAGTTGACGGCACGTTGATGCTGGAAAGAGCCCGACGGATTATGTCATTGAGGCAGGCGTGGCGGGACAGGCGGCCGGCGCTTTTGGAGCAACAGAGGCCGTGGTGACCCAAACGATCCACATGAGTGCCACAATGGCAACGATGTGGTTCGACAATAGCCGCGCCGAGCCTTAAACCCACGGCCAACCTGAAAATATGGTTGCCATAATTAGTGGATGGATACGCTTGCAGCCAGTATCCAGACTCCCTCTCAGAGACCGCCAATAAGCGGGCTCTCTCTGCATTATTGCAGCTTGTTTGCCAGAGGTGGGTAGAAACCTGCTGAATTATAGGTTCGTCCCATAGCTTTTGGCACTCTTTGCTCAATGGAAAGTTCAACCCTGGGCAGGCTATCTGCCATGCATCTTTGGCTTCGGACAAGTATGCTACCTCAAAACCACTAGGTGGTGGGTTTAGAATTTTACCAATGAGAGGTAGCGTACTGTGTACCGAAGACAAAAACGCTGGCAGAGCAACTAGATATTTGGCGAACTCCGAGGCCACCATGTCTAATGGGTAGCGTTGCCTGCAGGAACATCCTGCTATCCATTCTAATGTTTAAAATTTTTTGAATTTGGAGAAGAATGATTTGATCTATTATTTCACAATAATTTTGATATTTCCAAAAGGGACTGCATCGCATGGCGTAGGTAAATTTAGGGACGAAAAGACAGAACCTCAGGATGAACATGGCCATGTGAGAATGAATTTGAAGAAGACGATCTGCGAGTTCGTTGAACCGGTTAATGTTCTGGTCGATGAAGCCTGGAATAGCTTCATCGGAGACGGGGGCACCAAGGAGGTGAAGCGAGTTTTTAGATAGGATTTTGATGCCGGGGCTAAGATTTTCGAACTGGTTTATTATTTCCTGCCTGTCACGGACGTCCTCGTCAATATAAAGTTCACATTTATTGTAGTTCAGTTCGAGGCCTATGTTTTCAAATTTTGTCCTAATAGTCACCAAATCATTGAGGATAGAATTTGCTTCACCACCTAAGGTGCCGTCGTCTAAATACCACACATTAAGCTTGGATTTGAGCTCGGAAATCGTCGGATGGATAGCAAGACTGAAGATAGCCGGCCCAAGAGGGTCACCTAGCTGACAGCCTACAGAAGAAAGGATTGTTTGGGATTGGTACAGTAAATTCGAAGGTAAACTATAGCACTGCCAGATGTATGGGTAGATATCGGGTACACATTTTTGGACTTCTGTCAGCAGGGTGCTTCGTTTTACGGAATTGAAGGCATTTTTAACATCTAATTTGAAAATAATTTTGTGTTCTGAATTTTGTAAGAAGGTTCGGCAAGCGTGAACAGCCGCTTCACAGCCACCTTTACTGCCGAATCCTAGTTGGATTGGTTGGAATTTGGACTCTAAACAGGGGAGAATATGTTTACAGCAAATTTTGGAGGCTAAGCGTCTAAAGGTAGTGCCAATTGCTATGGGACGAACACTGCCATCTTTTTTGGCTAATGCACAGAGATTAGCACCGTATAAAGTAGAAATTACTTCAGGGTTTACATCACCTCTAAGCATCAGGTTAACAAGTTTGGTTATGCTGGCAAGAAGGTCGGAATGGACGCCAGAGGGAGTGCACGTCACTAGATCTTTCAGATGTTGTGGAGAAAGGCCATCTAGTCCTCCTGCAGAGCCATTATTGAAGGACATGATGGCTGCCAGAATGGCATCGTCTGTAGTTACTGCAAAGGGAGAGGCAGTATTCGGTGGGTCTGGCAGGTTAAGCACGGAGGGAGCTGCGGTGTGCTTCGACTTTAGAGCTGCAAGAGTATCCAAAGTGTTAGGTGCGGAGGTATCGCTAGAGAAAATTATATAGTATAAGTATATTTATTATTATTATCCTATTATTTCCTATTAATGTTATAAATGCGAAAGTTTGTGAGTATGTAAGTATGGATGTTTATTATTCTTTCACGCTAAAACGGTCAAATAGGTCTGGATAAAATTGAGTACAGATATTATATTAGCCTGTAACAACATAGGTTACATTCTATCCTAGTTAATTGCGTAGATCTCGCGGTATAGCAATAAACAGATAGTTTGAAATAAAACTGAAAATAGAACAATTCTATATGAAAAAACTTGCTTTTTAGATTTATCTGTGGGTGCTAAAGACGAGATCCAGCTGACGGAAGAAGACGCTAAGGAGCTGCTGTACATGAGCGACGTGGAACCAAACGAGGCGTGCATCCACGCGCTGCTGAACGGGAACGCCTTGCTCGTGCTGTTTAAGATGCTCGAGTCTGATATCAGGAACTTCGTCAGTGAGTAGCCAGTCAGTCACAAAGCAGGCACCAAACACGGTATTTAAGGAAGAAATTGCTTGCGTGACTGAGTATGCCTATTGATTTCAATGGTACCAACAATAATACTTACTAAAGGAAGCGACACGTAACATCTGTAGTTCTGTCGCTTATTAGGCGTTGTTGTATCGTACGAGTGAGTATGTATATAGACTCGGAGCCATCAGCGGTTTAATTTTGTGATCAATCATCATTTAGCAAAATTTTTGGGCTTGTATTTTTGCGATGAGACACTGAGCAAGTCACAAAATTGTAACCGACGTTAAAAATAAGTAAATAAGTAGTTCTAAAAAACTTGCCGAATTTAGCGTTGATTAATGGTGAGGATATTTGAGTATGCTTTTAGGCTTAGTTCATATACCTATAAAATGTTACGAATTAAGCTAGACTTTTGTCTCGATTCCGCACATTACCTACGGTATTTGTTAATGATTTTCAAATACACAATATTTGTGCCGTGTGCGTAAAACTGACTAGGAATATTTGGTGTTGTTTTCAGAGCTGATGCGTCACGCCTTGTACGTAGAAATTCCAGTGCCCAAAGAAGACGAGCCTCCCGAGAAACAGCTCCCTCCAATACCCGCTTACGAACGCTACGCCACCATCAGCAAAAGCGCTCGCGAGGTTCGCCGAGAACGCTACGACGCCAAGATGGAAAAACTGGTTA
Organism: Pandemis heparana; assembly: GCA_963854515.1. Lineage (NCBI taxonomy): Eukaryota > Metazoa > Arthropoda > Insecta > Lepidoptera > Tortricidae > Pandemis > Pandemis heparana. The sequence goes on along the minus strand of OY978023.1, from coordinate 12,911,422 downwards.
GTGGTTAAAGCAATATAGAACTCAGTAGAGTTAAGAGGTCACAAAAGGATTCACTATTTAGTTAAAGTAGCTAGGTCTAAAGTATTCTCTACGGGAAGTAGATCGCGATTACGAAAGCTAAGCGCCTAAGAATGTCCTCCTGTAAAAGGAAGGAGATACGACAGGGATGTTAGCGAATAGCTGTCCTGACTCCTGCCTGATCATGATAACATAGGTGGGAAACCTACAAAACCTTCTTTTATAGCCTGTATTTTCCTTGAGGAATATGCCGTTAACACTTTCGCCAAGTAAATCCCCTTTCCAGTTGCAATAAGTACATTTATTAATCTAACAGCAACAAGAGAGGGAGGAGCGTGAGCGACTGGCGTCCGAGCGGGCGCGGCTGGCGCGGGAGGAAGAAGAGGAGCGGTTATATCAGGAGAAGCAGCGTAAAGATGAAGAGCGCATGGCACGACTCGCTGCCGGGGTAAGCTGGTCCTGGTAGTGTAGTGTGAACGGCTGACGCGAGAGGAAGAGGAGCGGTTATATCAGGAGAAGCAGCGTAAAGAAGAGGATCACATGGCACGACTCACTGCTGAGGTAAGCTGGCGCTGCTAGTGTAGTGTGAACGGCTGGCGACGGAGCGGACACGGCTGGCGCGGGAGGAAAAAGAGGAGTGGCTGTTTCTGGTCAAGCAGCGTAGAGAAGAGGAGCACATGCGCGTCTCGCTGCTGTAGTAAGGTGGCGCTGGTTAATGTGGCGTGACCAGCTGGCGTAAGCGAAAGAAAGAAGAGGAAATCAGATCTGATCAGGCCATCGTTTTGGACTGCGCCCTCCGGGTCTTTATCCTCCACCTTGCCCGTCATTAACAGTCTTTGTAGATTCTCGGAACCTTTACGACCAATATGTCCGAAGTACTGCAGCAGTCGTTTTAGGCAGAAGTTCGATAGTCGCCCACTTCGTTGCAGTTTAATTTCTTTCAAAATCGTGACATTATTCGTATACCCCAAGTATTTAGATAAATGAGGTCTATATGCGTCTGGTACTCTCTTTTTCAGTAATTTGTTGGCATTAATCGTTATTAATCACTACCCTCAGCTACCTGCTTCCCCCGAGCCTGAGCCGATGACAGAAGAAGAGCAACTGCAGGGTGAGGAGGTTGAAAAGGCAGAGACTGAAGCTACTGAAGAACCAGAGGTACGATTCATCATCTTATCATGTCCAGCTTATAGACATCGTTCCACTGTTGGGTACAGGTCTTTCCTCAAAATAAGACGGTTCCTTTACCAAATGTTTGGTGGTAATGGTAAATACAACGAGTGTTCCGAGTGCCTGTTCCGAGTAGACTGACTCGGTGTTTATTAGCTTTTATTATATTTAGGGCGGAGGCTGGTGAGTGAGTGTGTGTAGGTGTGTATGCGTTGTGCCTGTATTTGTGTGTCGCTGTGAGCTATTTTTACGTTAAGTGGTACATCCGCTACAACGGGTTAGGCTATAGTTTCCACCACCATTCATTGGTACCTATTGATGCCCTGAAATCTTAGGGCACGCTTACGAGGTCTACGATTAAAAAAACCGTTAAACTTGGGCTAGGGATAACAGACCAGTTCCAGACATTTGTCACTTCTTATCCCTGGGTTTGAAGTTAATTTGGAGTTACACGGTTATATTAACCCTAGTCCACAAAGTCTTACTCTTGCTTGATAATCTTATTAATCCTCATTGCCATCTGATAAGGCCGTAGAAGAAGAAGAAAAAGTTGAGGTAGAAGAGGAGTTCCACTCCGACGTGGAGATAGAGGGAGAAGAGTATATACCTCCTGGAGGTCTCTTCGTGCCTGGCTTCTACTCCCCGCCGAACGATCTGGCGAAAGCTAATGCGCTCAAGCACTTTTATCCCAAGGTTCCTTTTCATCAAAGTACTTATGTATCTATTATTTGGTCTAAGATTTTTCAGATTTTTGTATAACCTAAAGGTGGATGACAACGTAAGTACAGTTGGCAAAAAAGCTTGTATACAGTGGAGGGCATAAATATCAATACAGCCAAAAACACGTCAAATATATGTATAACCGACCTTACTGTTTGTGGCATAAAGGTGTAGGTATATACATATTTTTGAGTCTCCGACGTTGATTGTGAGAAGGCCGTTTGGCTGACTGTACGTAAACTTTTGAGTTTATTCATTACCATTACATTAAGTAGGTGTAATAGATCTCTTTCTCGTTCCTTAACATGTTTATAACTGATGACGTGGACGCAGGTGGTGTCGCAGTTGACCCCGATCGAGTCTGAGAACCTGCCGCCCCACGTCCTGGTCATATTCCACATCGACAAACGGCAAGACGTCAAGGAGATTATCCACCAGTACCCCGATGAAATGCTCAATGTATGATCAAATTTTTACATTACTAGCTGTTGGCCGCGGCTTCGTCCGCGCAGAATCAATATACCCAGTGACACCCACAAATAATGTTGCTTTCTATTGGTAAAAAAAAATCGGAATCGGTTCAGTAGGTCCAAAGATTACCCCCTACCTAGCTTCACAAACTCACAGACTACCTCTTTATAAATAGACTAGCTTCTGCCCGCGACTTCATCTGCGTAGAATTACACATAGGTATAAACCTTCCTCTTGAATCACTCTTATTAAAAAACCGCATCAAAATCCGTGTCATAGTATTAAAGATCTAAGCATAATAGGGATAGAATAGACAGCGGAAAGCGACTTTGTTTTATACTATTTTAGTGATTTGGGTGGATCAACTTTTTCTTGTCAAATTTTTTGTTGCACTTTGTTTTATTTTGCAGTTAGGTGTATTTGTTGGAGACGATATACACACGGCTGAACACCTGGCTTACTCCATCAAACAGTACGACACGCTGGACAGGCCGAGAAGACAGTAAATACTCACTTGCCAATTATACTCAGCATCAGCATACCTTTTCTGTAGCTAAGTAGTTGTCAACTTGTGCCCCTGGTTTATCACAAATTTCCTTACGCCCGAAGCAAGGAAGTTGCTTTCCATCAACGCTGGATTCCTTCCACAGCAAAGACCGGCTAGCGATCATGGTATCTCGCAAACGCAGTCTGCCACTGCTGCAACTGGCGGGCCTGAATCCCTGCTACATTAGCAGCGACGTGGCTTCCGGGGAACGCGACTGCCTCACTCTGTTCCCTGTCGGATACGGCGATGACTTTGAAGAGGAGGAGAGCATTGTCGAGGAAGAAGAAAAGGTCAGTTTCCCATAGAGATGGTTAGACAGCCACTCTTTGAATTATCATCGTCATCGCCATCATCAGCCGATAGACTGCTGAACATGCCTCTCATAAAGACCGGTCTTTCGCGGCGCTCACATTGCGGACTCTCGCAACTTCACCAGTAGGCTCCCCAGTAGGCTTATTGTCTAACTCGCTCGCAATCGCCATCGTGTTTATTTTGACAGTTCTGGTATGAATGTGACAGCTACAGTTTGCCTATAAAGTCGTGGGATTAAAAAGTGGCAATACTGAAGTGTCAGCCCGTTTTCTTATACATATAGATTAGAATGGGACGACACGACACTACAGTATTGCCACTTTTGAATGACACGACTTTATAGACAAACTGTAGCTGATTCCGATGCCAATTGTCAGCCCATACGAGAACTGTCAAAATGAACACGATGGCGATTGCGAGCGAGTTAGACAATAAGCCTACTGGTCATCAGTTCGTGTTGGGGGGGTTTCTTAGGCTGCGTCTTCCGCTACCTTATAGCGCTTTACCCACCTATAGTAGGCGACAAATAAGTAAAACTTGGAGGGGATAAGCGCAGTATGAAAATGATGTTGTTTTTCATACTGCGCTTACCCCCTCCAAGTTTTACTTATTTGCCGTATAGGTTTGATTAGATTAAAACAAACAGTGATAGGTATCAGACGCTTCGAAGCTTTAAGGCTGCGTCCACTTGGTTGCGCATCAGATTTGGCGGCGCAATTAGTAAAAACGCGTGCATGCAACAGTACTGGCAGCTACTGGCAGCGCCGCCACGTTGGTTGCGTGCGGTTGCGTGCGCCACTAATTAGTATGTCGCTGTATGCTATCTCACTCACTCGGCTGCCAGTCGCGTCACCATCGACGCTCACTTTCTTATTCTTCGTACGTACAGCATCAGCATAACTATCTCATAGGCGTCCATTTTGAGACTGCGGCGAATCTGGTGTCTCTATTGGTGGCTCAGTGGTAGCTAGACACCACGGCTGCGCGACTGGTTGCTTTGTTGTGGCCGTGGTATGCTATCCGAATCCGACGCATTGCTGATAGGTCCTACACTTAGAGCCTACATGTACATACTCGTAACAAACTGTCAAAAGAAAGTAATGAAGGTACGTTTTTTTTAAGGAAGAACCACCACCGCCGCCTCCACCAGAACCAGAACCTGAAGTAAGTGCTGTTAAATTATTCGTTATAGAGATAGAGATAATTTATTTGCATAAATATGAGTTAATATTTACATGAGATAGATAATATTTACATTAGACAAAGTTGTTAAGTATAGTCATAACTAAGGTCAGACGGTTCATTTTTTGTTTTATTTTCTTATTTCATTTTGCATCTTTCACTCAAAGTGACACGTCTGAATGCTAAGTGAAAGAAAAGTGCCGAATGAATTGTGAAAGGTGTTGGATATTTTCATTGTTACCCAACTACTACGTGTACGCCTGCACTAGATCGTTAGTTAAAATCTTCGGGTTACTCGTTCCCACCGTGTATTGGAGCTGCCCAAAAATACGTACTATAATGCGTCATTTATCGTCGACATTGTTGAAAGAATATAGGTCGTTAATTTAATTACTAAACAATAGGTATATTTAATTATTAAACATTGACTACCTACTTAACTTGTGTTTTATAAATTCAGGCTCAGCCAGCAGGTGAAGGCGAAGGGGACGAAGGAAAGGAGGAAGACGAGGACTAATGATGTAACTTTATACTTAATCTTCTTTATTAATTGTATTTGTATTTACTTACGGTATTCGCGTAAGAAATTCATAAATGTGATAGATTTATTTATTAAATAAATTATTTATTGTAATAACTTTGTATTGTATCAACAAATTGCTACATTTTTAAATAAATAAAATATTGAAAGAAATTTAATACGCTTTTTTCAATTCTTATTGAGATCAACCGCCAATTAAAAGAGAAGTATAAAAGAGCCCTACTTACAAGGTTTTAGATTTTGATTTAGGTACTTTTCCTTCACCCATAAACAAAGTTCCCTCAAGCTACCTCATGCATCTTCGGCTTACGTCCATGTAATTTCCCAAATTGACTCCATCATCCGTCATAGGGTCGCAGTCCGGATCGGGCATCTTCGTACACTCCGCCTCGCAGCGCTCCTTTGTCAAGAAGTTGTTCCCATTGCCCTTGCAACCGCTGTATGGAAACTCTTCGCACTCGTCTTTGAAGGGGTTGTAGGCGAACCTGAACAAAGGTTTAGGTATGTTATCACATTTAGTGCCAAGGATCCAGCAGTTGGGCTCTCCGTGCGAAAGAAGGAAGGCTAAATCTAACTCGCTAATCCTGCTGCCAAGGAAGTGCGTGCTTGCGTAAGACAGCCGGTGAACTACTGGCACAATAATCGTAGCCCTCCAGCCTGCAGTCAATGCATCTACAATCATCGGGTGTCCATCGGTTGCGGTGCTTCTCTTATCATCTTATTAAGTAGGTAACCTACGAGTATTTGTTCGTTTGCCCTCGTTACATGAAAAAACTGCAGCTTCTCACCTTTTCAGGTCTTCTTTGCATTTTCCTTTAGAAGGCGGTAGGAAACAGTAGCTGGGTTTGCCGTAGTTGGCGGGAACATAAGCCCACGGCGGAGGTGGGCCTCCACCAAAACCCGGGCCCAGACCTGAGGAACAGTCGTATAGATCAAAAGCATTTTAATTTATTATTTATTTAAAACGCTAGCGCTTTTCGCCAGGAGCCCAATTTTTGAAAGCACATCTCTTGAATTATTCGAAAGTGGTGAAATAATTCGCTGAATTTATAATAGGGGTAAGAAAATAACAGCTCCAGTTATTCTTGACAACCTTTTTTTGCGTTGGGAAAATGCTTTACCCATACGACGACGTAGAAGTTATTACTCCTCCCGAGTGGAAGGAGGCGGGGGAGGCACACCCAGTAAAAGCCCACCGGTATTCCCTCGCTGCCATTGGAGGGCGCCGCGGGAGCATGAGGGTGTGTACTATATTCTTGCCAACCTAGTCCAACTTTTATTCTTGCCACAATGCCTTACCAGATTCTTACTAAGTACTTTTTCGAGTGACATGATTTAAAAAATAGGACCCCTGATATTCTATTGTTTTGTCTAATCCGCTGAATCATATCCCATTTACCATTACTTTCCGTCGAATGGTAAAGGATGAGGGTAGAATAAGATAACGAACGCGATGACGAGCGCTTGCGCGTTGGACAAGAAGTTTTCAAGGCCAAATCATAGAGGTTCTAATCCAAAGTCTCATTTCTGTTTAGAAATAGGTACATCATGTAGGTATTACCGATATTTTTTTTATTTTTTTTTATATGAATAGGAAGGCAAACGAGCAAGTGGGTCACCTCATGGTAAGTGATGACCACTACCCATAGATACCCGCAACCCCAGAGGGATCGCAGATGCGTTGCCAACTTAGAGGGCTAAGATAAAATGCCTCTTGTGCTCGTAATTTCCCCGGCTGTCTTACTCTCCACACCGGAACACAGCAGTGCAAGCACTGCTGCTTAGCGGCAGGATTAGCGAGTAAGATGGTGGTAGCGATTCGGACGGACCTTGCACGAGGCCCTACCACCCGCAAAGTTAATATTATAGTAATAATTTAGCTACTATACCTTTCCAGGTGTCCGGTACGTTCTCATCTTCAGACCATGGGTTGGGATTTTCTTTTTTAGGTGGTTTGCCTCGGATTGGTTTTTTATTGCCATTTGCGTCATAGTAAAACTCTTGGCCCGGTTTGGCAGGCACCTTTTTGCCATTCGCGTCAAAATAATACCCGTTGTCCTGTATGACTGGTTTCTTAAGACCATCTGCATCATAATAGTACAGTTGCCCCGGTTTAGCGGGAACCTTATTGCCATTCTTATCATAGTAATACCCATTCGGGTAATAGTCTTGTTTAACTGGTATCTTGTTGCCTTGTGCATCAAAATAATAATCTTGGCCCTCTTTTGCAGCGACCTTGTTGCCATCTTCGTCATAGTAATACCCGTACGGGAACTTTTGGTCTTTTTTGCCCCTGATCGGTTTTTCAACGCCATTTTCATCAGTGTAATATTCTTGGCCCTCTGCGGCTGGGACTTTTTTGCCATTTTCGTCATAGTAATACCCGTGCGGAAATTCGTCCTTTTGACCCTTGATAGGTTTTACATTGCCGTCTGCATCTATGTATGTGGTTTGGCCCTTATCAGCAGCGATTTTATTTCCATATTTGTCATAATAATACCCGTTTGGGAATAGCGGGTCGTAATCTTTTCCTGGTCTGTCATCATCGTCACCATCAGATTCCGGCTTGTTTGTGCCTCCGCCACCCCAAGGTGTTGACTGGCCTGCCGGTACACCCCAGCCTTCCTTCCAATCGGGATGGCCAGGAGGTGGACCTCTAATATCTTCTGGTTCACTAGTCCGAAGAGTATGCCGATCTGGGTAATACGTTGATGACAAAGGATCATAATGTAGTGGTTTTCCGTGCGGTGGTCGCAACCCCTTATCGTTCGTTGTTGTCCCGTCTGTTGAGCTGGTATATTTTGGACAACAATATACTCCTATAGCTATATTCAGCAGCAAGGCTACCTGCCAAACCATTGCGGGTGACGTTCCTCGACTAGGCTCCGACTTTTAATTAACGAACTTGTTTGTAATTAAGTCTTAATTAAAAATTCGGTTGTATAGTTAATCACTTCGCTGCATCCGAGCTTCGCTGTGAATCTGGACACCAACGTATAAAGTAAAAATAGTTATTTGTTATGCAAGGCTGCAAAGTTTTTGTTTGGGGCGTGTGCCTGTATTGAAACACGAGCAAGCGAAGAGTTCTATTTCTATGATTGAAGAGAATCTTGAGCGTCGGGAGGGTTTCAAAGGCACCGACACTAAACAAATTTGCTGACCAGCGAAATCAACAATTTTTCACCTCACTACAGCGAGAAAAATTGTGAATGGAAAAAAGGGAAAAGAATTGAACTAATAGTAAATTAGTTTTTTATTTACGAACGTTTTTTTTTCGTTACCTACCTACGTGTCTGCACTTTTTGTGTTTTTTTATTAAATTGCGACCTTAATTCGGTGTGACTCCAGGCATAGGCATTCTCCAGTAGAATTGAAGGGCTTGGGCTAGTTGGGCTTTAGTTCCCACGCATAATACCTCTACCTATTCTACGCGGGCGGAGCCGCAGGCGGTCGCTAGACTCGCTAATAAAGTATAAGAGATAATAAAAATGTTAACAGGGCTGAGGGGCTACTACGAAACAGAGAGAATATAATATAACCTTAACCTACGTTTCTACGAAGTTCGATTTTTGAAGTTCGTGTCATATTGTCCCTGTCTCTCTCTCTTTCTCCCCCTCTCTCCCTCAAATTAATGACTAATGTGAGCGGAACGGCACGAAACTAACTTCGAAAATCTAATTTCGGAGTATAAGGCGGGTTCGTCTAATCCCTTTTATTTGTTGGAAATTATATTACGACAGATGTATGACTATATTTATGAAAGGCCCTTGGCTGTGAGGACGGAGCTGGGATTCTGTAAAGAATAGACTGCCATTGCCACCAACATTATTGCATGTTATTAAATGATATATCTTATTGCGCCGCCAGTCGTCACTTTGGTTTTTCAACAGTTTTCAAGCAAAGTACCTACTATACATTTCCTATTCACTATTAGTTCCGCTATTGCCCGCTAGATGGCGCTATTCGTTCAAGTTCAAGACCATGAGTTGCTTACGCTGCTACCGTAACATTTTTACTTTTATGAAAATTACTAGCTTTTGCCCGCGACTTCGTCTGCGTAGAATTAGCAATTGACATGTTTATGACTATCCCCCGGGAAATATGCTATTTTCCGGGATAAAAAGTAGCCTATGTTTTAATCTAGGTTACCAGCTATCTTCGTTTCAAATTTTATCCAAATCCGTCCAGTCGTTTTAGCGTGAAGAAGGAACAAACATACACACTCACACACTCACATCGTCACATCGTCACAAATTCACATTTATAATATTAGTAGGATGATTTTGTTTATATCCTGTAATTATATTTTGATTGTAAAATCCAATCCTACTGCTCATGACTATGACTGATGTATGGACTATCTTTTCTTTGCTTTTTTCAGAGTAGATTAAAAAACTGATGTTTGCTGTCACATGGCTGTCACTGTCAGTGCCAATGTCAAACTGTCTGTCAAGTCGACAGTCGAGTCGAGTCGAGTCGACTTAGTCAATACCTAGTTTACGTCGGAACTCGGGTGGTCCACGGACAGTCGTTCAATTTGTTTCGTTCCTAAATTCCTAATTATTTTACATTTAGAGCATAAATATGGTACAATATTATGTAGAAACATTAACGTGATGTAGTTTAATCAACCTTTGTTAGAGTGAAACGGAAGCGCTGCATTCGTTATGGCGAAGTGTTTATAATAATTGGGCCACTAGTATAGACATTGTAATACGAGTTTGTGAATCATACTGCAGTTTTTCAACAATGGGGCCGCTGTTGGTGTTGTTGTGGAAGCACCTGCTTGTGCGGAAACGGCGGTTTCTCCACACCCCCGTGGAGTGGCTGTCTCCTATAGTTTACTTGGTGATACTTTTTGTTAACAAAGACAACTTGTTCCTCGCTGGCGGTCTCGACAAATATAACGAAGCTAAGATCACGGTGAGTTTTTTTTTCTATCGAACTCTGTACAGTATTATAAAAAAATCTAATTAAAATTGTTAACAAAATACGAAATTCTTATTAGTAACCAGAGCGAAATATGTTTGTTAGTAAATAACTGTTTTAGGGATAAAGATGTGATTTAAGTTCGTATATAGAAGATAGGAACAAAGTAGTCTGCCTACCCCTGTGGGAACGAGGCGTGACAGTATGTATGTATGTATGTATATAGAAGAGGTTTAAAACTAATGGTACAGGTGGCGGCAAATAAGTAAAACACGGAAGGGATATGCACAGTATGAAAATGATGTTGTTTTTCATACTGCGCATATCCCCTCCACGTAATACTTATTTGCCGCCACCTGTAGGTGTTGTAAAAATAACTGTGCGAGTCTAGTGGTTTGACCTACTTTTTTACAATATACAAGACTAGTGTTTTATTGTGAACCATCTGTCTTTATGTAATATTTGGTAGTTAACATTAATAAATATTAGTTGGTTAAATAGTTATTTTCCATTACATTAGGTAACCTGGAATCTTGTTATTTGACACTAATATAGTTTTATATTATTGGACATAAACTCGTCAATCAATAAATGAAGCATTAAAAAAATTTATATAAATATAAAAATTAATGTTGCTAAGTGCAAAAGTCGTGAACAGCTGGACCAATTCGGCTAATTCTTTTTTTCACATGTTTCTGAACTTCCACTGAATGTTTTTATAGAGAAAAAAACCATAACAGTTTAATAAATTTGGAAAAGGAAATGAAATATAGACATAACCACATGGAACAGAATAAAAATTTGCTGTTATTTCTTACAGGAAAAATTCCATATGTTAAAAAAGTATACGTCAATTGTTCTTAAATTCCCATTATGATAATATATTGATACTTTGTGACACATAGTTACTGAGACAGGCAGATGACAGTAAACATTCATTACATGAAACTACCGTGAGACTCAAAACATAATTACAACAAACCGGATAACTCATGTATAAAAAGCCGAAAGAATATCTCTGATGAAGGACTAGGGAATAGTCTGAAACAATTGCCGATCACTGGAACCGTTTCCTAAGCACCGTCCTAGGATGGCTCAGAGCCCGAATATGTGTCGCCATTATATGTGCCACAAGTATGTAACCTGTGGCAAGATGGCTCGATTTTGACGACGGTACCGCCCTGCCCCATATAGACTGATCATTTTTATGTGTGTGTTACACTATTGTCTTAGGCTTAATTGCTGTAAAAATTCTGTTGTTTCTGTGTGTTGATCTGATGATAATTTATAAAGTTATTTATTTCATTGTCGGAGCATTCTTTCGGCTTTTTATACGTGAGTTATCTGGTTTGTTGTAATTACATTCACTATATCTCTAACTACATAGTATCCTATTCGTACGGCTCCTGTTTCATGGAAATAGTTAAAATACAATTTAAGTCTCCTGTTCGCAGAATGTTTTATCTTATCCGTTGAAAGGGCCCTAACAAATGTTTCCTAACCCACTGGCATTTTATCAATGTTGTGAGAAATTACTGAGTATTTTTTTACAATAATGTTATACATACATACATAGTTAAGTGACAATCTTTGTGATCCGTAACCATACCTTAGTCCAGGGGTTCCCTAAATTTCTTTTTTTTATTGAAATAGGGAGGCAAACAAACATGCGGGCCAGGTGTGAAAAATATACGCACACGCGCAAAAAGAAACAATAAATACACGAGATTTGAACTGCGGTCACCTGAGAGAACACATTGTTATTCCACACCTTATACCGCTAGGCCAAACGCATATACGTTAAAGCGACGAAATCAACGTAGACTTGTCTTGAAAAATCGAACGCGACTCTAGCTTCATTTGTATTTAAAAATAAGCTCTTAGAGGATCCTGATATCCTGGTACTTAAACTCTGCCTCCGTCTTACGCCTGACGCGAGTTTAACATTTTTACCCATCCCGAAAAGCGCTCAACGCCGCAAAAGAAGTTTTCAATTCAAAAAAAGAGATTTATTTAATATTTTGTTTACATTAGGTGCAGTTTCAAAAGTACAAACAATATAAACACAACCGTAACAAGCTCACGTGACAGCTACTACCTAACAGATAGAAAAATTCGAATGCTTACTCACCTTCTATGGGTAGTGTAGCGATATAGCACGTATCACGGAATGATGAGGTTCCGAGTTCGATTCCCGGCCGTAGCTTTACTTTTCGGATTTTTCTTTCTAATTTTCAGTCGCGTTTAGATATTTACTATAAACACAGTGAAAAATGCAACAAACTATCAAAAACTAAATGATGATGAAGTGTTGCCGTTTGCAGGAGCCGTTAAACATCAAGTCTGCGCACGCGCCGCTGCGTGTGCTGTACACGCCGGCGACGGATCTCACCGACGAGCTCATGGACGAAGTGGGGCCCAAACTGAACCTCACGAGGCTGAATCATGTGCCAAGTAAGTATCTATTCTTTCGGGTAATAGGTGAAAAACTTAAGAACACGACCTGTTGTATCTATTCATCGATCGCTTAAATGAGTCCTCGTCCGCGCGGTGCAGGGGCGCGGGGTAGGCGACAAAGGGGGCCGAGAGAGGTGCGGGCGGCAGGCGCACTACCCGGTTCACTCATGTTTCACCTAAAAATGATTGACAAATGATCATTTGACAAAAAACGTTTCACCTAATGAACAATTGGCAAACGAGACATTTGACAAACTACACTTGGTAAATGTGTTAAATAATAAAATTTCAATTGACCTTTTTCCATTTCACCAAATAACATGTTTCGCAAATTAACCATTGGTCTAAATGTCATCTAACAAAATGTTATTTCATAAAAAGACATGAAATTTGACATGATTTAGTCTGTTAGGTAATTTATTCCATTTCCATATTACACATGACCTAGTGTATTTAATATCTTAGTAAATAATGAGTTTGAAACTTTATGTAAACTCCAACATAATTTTTTTATAAATCTTTAAATTTCAAAATTTATTATTGTACGCGTGAACGGTTTATTCGGATTTCGGACTGTCATAAAAGTCAAATCGTTCTGTTAAAATTAAAACTTTTCCAGGATGGTATTGTATTGTATTGTATTGATGATAAAAAAAACCTAACATGTCGTCCTACCCCGCGCCCCTGTGCCGCGCAGGCGAGGACTCATTTGAGCGGTCGGTCTATAGAAGGTCAATTCTAGTGGTTTGAAATTAGTCTCATACCGATCCGCTTACTCATTATCATTAAACACCGTTAGTGTGAGCGGGATAGTGCGACACGAAATTGTAACTTCTGATTTCCGAGTATAAGGTTTGTTTATGGATAAATTGGTAAGAGGATCCTCTGTACACACTACAACAGAGGCCGAGAAGTGCTTACGGACGCGATAGCTTTGTGTTGACGAATGTGGTGTCAGTTTTTATCATGTTGTTTCTAAGAACACGCGAGAGAAGTAGGTATGCACTTGAGCTCAGATCTGACCTTAGCCTGTCCGAATGGTAAAATAAAAATACCGTATAAAGATCCTTAAGTGTCAATCCAGTCATGAAGCCTTTCATACTAGAAAACTGGCGAAAACGGAATTTCGTAGTCCTCCGTTTCCTCTTTCTAAACTTATTCGATTATGTTTTTTTTTTCGGGATATATTATAAAAAGACTTGAATTATAGTACAGCAGCCAGAGGGTCCAAAGAAAACCCAGAAACTCTAAAACTAATTTTAATTCAAAGTACTGATTAATAATTACAACACAACGGATAACTCACGTATAAAAGCCGAAGAAATTGTCGGAACAATCCTTCGGCTTTTATACGTGAGTTATCCGTTGTGTTGTAATTATGTGTGAGTCTCACGGTAGTTTCATGTTGAAATACTGATTAATACATTATAAAATAAAACTAATCCTAAGCTAGATGACAGTCGCTCGATGTAAGAGACGAAAGTGCAGTCTTATAATTGACAATATTTCATTTTTTTAACACCTGAAAATGTATATATGGTTCGAAAGCATTTTGCCTCCTGATCACTGCAATATGTTTATATAATTTTAATATCGCTTATTATAAAAAATAAAAATTAATTAAAAATATGTCCTAATTTTACCAAAACTACCACAGGATAGGTGAAACACCTTTGCCTTTTTCACGAGAGAAAATAAGCGACCATAATTTTGTATATGACAACTTCAAAGTGCAAGGGGGGCAACTTTGAAATTCTATTTTTGAAGTTCGTTGCTTACCTTCTCTCTCACTCTCAAGTTAATGACTATATTAGTATGAGCGAAACAGCACGAAGCGAACCTCGAAAATCGAATATCGGAGAATAAGGCCTGACATTGACAATTTGAAATTGACGTCAGATTTTTTTCTATACAGAAAAGACAAAAGGATAAGTGTCTATTCTGTGATAGTATCGGAGTTACGCCCTTTTAGAATAAGCAAAAATTAATAAATTAATTATAGATTAAATACAAAGCCTAGCGAAAAAATTAAACTGTCAGCATGTTCATCTTTTCAAACAGAATACAGAGACAAACACACACACAGACAGATTAAACAGATTAGACTAAACAGATTTATACGGCGAGTGTGAATGGGTGCGTTGGGAGGGGAAGGCCTAGGCGGACGTTCCATGATCAAATTAGGGACGTTTTGGAAAAAGGCCAGGTCAAGAGTACCCGAAACCGACGAGCATGTATGAAGAGATTGATGAATGTGGATGAAGCGAAAGAGGTATGTCAGGATCGTAGCAAGTGGAACAAAGTAGTCTCTGCCTACCCCTGTGGGAAAGAGGCGTGACGATATGTATGTATGTATGTATGTATACAGAGAACCATTAAAATTATAGGCTCAGAAATATGAAATGTTGTCAATTAACTATTGATTAGGTAAACGGGCGTCACGTAGTGCTAGCGCTGAGTCGGCTGAGTGCGAGAGGCACGCTCGTTCAGGGTCAGTAGGCTTATTGTCTAACTCGCTCGCAATCACCATCGTGTTCATTTTGACAGTTCTTGTATGAATGTGACAGCTAGCTGATTCCGATGCCAACTGTCAGCCCATACATGAACTGTCAAAATGAATACGATGGCGATTGCGAGCGAGCTTACTCGCTAATCCTGCCGCTAAGCAGCAGTGCTTGCACTGCTGTGGTCCGGTGTGGAGAGTAAGACAGCCGGGGAAATTACGGGCACAAGAGGCATTTCATCTTAGCCCTCTAGGTTGGCAACGCATCTGCAATCCCTCCGGGGTTGTGGGTGTCTATGGGCAGTGGTGATCGCTTACCATCAGGTGACCCACTTGCTCGTTTGCCTTCCTATTCACATAAAAAAAAAAAAAAGCCTACAGGCCTTATACTCCGAAATTCGATTTTCGAAGTTCGTTTCGTGCCGTTCCGCTCTCACTAATAGTTATTAATTTGAGAGTGAGAGGGACGGTGTGATACGAACTTCGAAAATCGAATTTGGTTGTTGCCCCCCAGGTGGAATGCGCGCTGATTCGGCGATCTTCCTAAGGATTCGTAAAACTTGTCTATGCCTCTGTTTTTTCCATTACATTTACATTGATGTGTCTATTTATAACGTAGTTCAAGTAGAAGTTGAAATTATTGATTAACCATTAGCCAAGAAGCTGCGGTTGTCTGTAAGACAAATTCAATGTACATAAAGCATTATGATAAATCGTTTCTACCGAATTGTACCTAGCGTGAATATTGAATAGTAATAGTACATTATGATACAGGTGTGCTATGTTGGTCTTTAAGTCATGACCTACACTAAGGTTTAGCGACTATACACAATTTCATGTCAAATTTTAACACACTTTCGAGGAATGCGATAGATGCGGTCCTATGTTTTAAACCTGCATACTTACTTACTTAGGTACATATTAGTTAATAGCACGCTCATTGTTATATTTATTTACAAGTAGTTGTAGATTTGTTTGTTTTATTATAGAAGTGATAAGAGATCTTAACACAAATAAAAATAACAAACACTACATCAAGCGGACGTATCAATAATATATGAGTTATAATGAAACATATATGAGCTATGTAAATAAATTTAAGTAATTATTAATCGATTGTTATAAAGCCGGCCTCGAATGACGTGTCTATTTTGTCGCTCAAGCTATCGTATTTGTTACTAGCTGTTGCCCGCGACTCCGTTTGCGATAAATTCGCTTATCGCTATCCCGCGGGAACTGTACAATATTCCGGGATAAAACGATCCTACGTCCGTTCCAGGGACTGTAATTATCACTGTACCAAATTTCAATAAAATCGGTTTAGCCGTTTTGCCATGAAAGAGCAACAAACATCCAAACATCCAAACTTACAAACTTTCGCCTTTATAATATCAGTAAGACGTATAATTTAGTTTTCGTCCTTTAGGAAGATTAGAAAAGTCATTTTTTGCCCATTTTAGACAGGGTCTACACTTTCAACATGAAACAATGATATTTCATAGATATGTTACGTTCCTAGTAAATTGCGTTTGAAAAACCTTCCCTCTGTCAACTGTCACATTGCCTGTCACGGACTACTCATACTATGGCTTGTTTGAGGTAAATGAGACAATTGGGTCATTTATGAATCTTCAACTCGGGCGCGGTAGTGACATATCTACTCCCAGTTTTATATGTAATATCATTGACATGAAACTACCGTGAGACACACATAATTACAACACACCGGATAACTCACGTATAAAAGCCGAAGGATTGCTCCGACAATTGTTTCGGACTATTCCGTACCCCTTCATCAGAGAGCGCTCGCCCCGGCGGCAACAAACACGACAATTGTCGGAGTAATCCTTCATCTTTTATACGTGAGTTATCCGGTGTGTTGTAATTATGTAGGGTCTACACCAGTGGTGGGCAAACTTTTTTCATGGCGGGCCAGAAAATTACAGATATTTCAGAGGAGGGCCAAAATTATTCCAAAATGCATTTTTTTTACACATGACGCATCTACTACGTGACTAGTCCAGCTGGCTTCTTTGCCTTTGCATCTATTATTCTATTTTATACAGCAGGACCGTCTAAATATCATCATCCTGTGCCACAACACTCCATTTTGAAGGAACGCCGGCGGGCCGCATTGAATTCCTTTGCGGGCCGGAGCTGGCCCGCGGGCCGTAGTTTGCCCATCACTGGTCTACACCCTTATGTTGTTAGTTAGCATCCCTAAAAATCTCACTAAGCCATTCCGCTCGTCCTTTATTATTCAGTCAGTTGAAGAATGGTATTCCCTGCCAGCCCCTGTGTTAGCTGAATCAGGCCACTTTCAAATCAAGGAGGTGAAATTTGTCTGTATGTCGATATTGTCGCTGCTAGTGAACAAATTTAACATGATTCACTTTTTATTTAATAGGATAAGTATGTCTTCGAGTGCCATACGAATAAAAATCATTTATCACCATGGATAAACTTGATCTGTTTTAAAATAGTCCATAATTACCAATTGTATAGTAATAGCAAACAAAACAACGGAAACGATCAATTTAGAAGCCAACAATAAAGTTCCTATTTTAACTTCTAAATAGAAAAATAATACTTATCGCAAAATGCTATTATGAAATTCGATGTTTTTTAGTTGATAAAATTATGACGGAATGTAATTTATTGAAATGCCCACACCACATCGAAATGATTTATTATAACCTGTAGGCTTATTGTCTAACTCGCTCGCAATCACCATCGTGTTCATTTTGACATTTCATGTATGGGCTGACAATTGGCATCGGAATCAGCTAGCTGTCACATTCATACAAGAACTGTCAAAATGAACATGATGGCCAATAAGAGTTAGACAATAAGCCTACTGTTGTTTAAAGTATAGCTCATACAAGTAAATAAATTGTAATTGAATATGAAATTACACTGCCCAAATAATTGCGAAACTGAAGTGGCAGTGGGCCGGGCACATTGCTAGCAGGACCGATAGCCGATGGGGTCAGAAGGTTCTCGAATGGCGTCCGCGGACCGGGAGACGAGCTGTTGGTAGGCCTCCAACAAGATGGAGCGACGACCTGATCAGGATCGCGGGATCGCGGTAGATGCGGAAGGCACAGGACCGGTCCGAGTGGAGAGCCTTGGGGGAGGCCTATGTCCAGCAGTGGACGTCTTTCGGCTGATATGATGATGATGATGATGATGATGATGATGATGATGAAATTACACTGACGTGCAAAAATAACAGGTCTCTCCTCCAACGAAGTTGTATGAAAAGTGGGCCGTTATTTTTGCTCGTCTGTATAGTATAACTGTTTTGAAAAATGATTTGACATCGGGTAAAATCGGAAAGCACGACTATTTACGAACTGCCTTTGAATTATAGTATTAAATGTTTGATCTCGCATACAAGAAAAAAATACGCTAATCGAAGTTTTTTTTTTTTTTTTCTAAAAACTACTCTCCTAATGAGTTATGTTCGATAAAAAAAATACTCTAAGTGCGTTTGTAATCTACACAAGATAAGAAGGAAGTAGAGTCCATAATTCTATGAAGTTCTACATTTTTATTGTTAATGCATAATAATATTTTATGTGTACCTATGTATCTAAACTCTTTATTGTGCAAAATAAACATAAAACGAATACAATATGCAAACACTGAGATACATGTTGGAGTTGGAATGCAATACCAAAACAAATCCATTTCACTCTAACTTATACTTATTTATGTATAAGTCCTTCTCTCTCATTGTTAATGTAAATAATGCTTTTAAGTGGATTATGAACTTGCTTCATAGCACTGTTTCATATTTTAGTCTATTAAGAACTGCTATACCGAGTAGACACACCTCTCCTAAAAGTATATTGGAAATATACATATAATTTACTACTAAAGTGAACTTTTATTTAAACCACTGCCCAATAGGTTATGGGCCCAGTATTAAAATAAAGTTAAATTCTGTGTAATTAAGTGAAGTGACAATAAAAACTGTGCCAGTAAGTTAAAGTAAAATAAGTGCCTTTTAGTGATAAATCTAGTGACTATTTAAAATGGATGGTACTATAATGAAGAGAAATATCAAACAATTTGATGGGGAGAAATACAGTATTTGGAAGCTTAGAATACGCAATTTGTTAAGTGAACTTGGTCTGATAAGACTGATAGACAATGAACCTCCCGTACAGCGAGACAATGAATGGATTGCACAAGACAAAGTGGCAAAAAATACGTTAGTTGAATATTTGTCAGATTCATTATTGGGATTGACTAGTGAAGATAGTACTGCGAGAGAAACTTTAAACAAATTAGACAGTATATATGAAAGAAAAAGTATAGCTACTCAATTAGCTTTGAGAAAACAACTTTTAAATTTAAAGTTACAAGGTCAAGAGAGTTTGATGAATGAAACATTTCCAAACTTTTGACACTTTAATTAGTGACTTATTGGCAGCTGGCGCTAGATTAGAAGAAGCAGATAAAATCACCCATCTCTTCATGACTCTTCCCAAGTCGTATGATGGAGTCATTTCAGCCATAGAGACGTTGGCAGAAGACATATTGTCTTTGACTTTTGTCAAAACAAGGCTTCTTGATCAAGAAATCAAATTAGCAAATGAGAATCGAGACACTAGTATGAAGGTTTTGCAGGCTGAAACTTGGAGAGCGAGACATAATAGTAAAAACAGATTCCAGATACAAAATTTTCTGAAGAATTCACATAAAATTAGAAATAAATTGCAAAAGATGAAGTGCCATTGTTGCGGAAGGAAGGGCCACCTGCAGAAAAACTGTAACTACAATAAAAACGCTACTACAAGAGAACACCCTAATAATAGAACGATCAAAACAGTAAACGTTGCAGATGGAGATTGCAACATGTCAGGTTTTGCCTTCATGACAGGAGAAAACTGTAGTGATAATCAAAATCAAGATGGTATCACTTTTGTTCTGGATTCCGGAGCGTCTGATCACCTAATAAATAGACAAGATTTGTCAGAACATTTCAAGAGACTAGAAACGCCAATAAAGATATCTGTTGCGAAGAATGGAACATTCATAACAGCGACAAAAAAGGGCGACTTACCAGTGATAAGCAACACTGGAAGCGAAGGAGTAATACAGGATGTTCTTTTCTGCTCAGATATTCCATACAATCTGTTGTCTGTTAAAAAGATGCAACAGGCGGGAATGACGGTTGTTTTTGACATGAACGGCGATGTCAAAATCTACAAAGATGGTAAGATGGTAATAAAGGGTGAGTGTTTGAACAATTTAATTGGCATTAACTTTATACTAAATAAATATGCTTATAACACTGACTGCTCATTAAATAAAGTCGTAAATAAAAATAAAAACTATGATTTATGGCATCAAAGATTAGGTCATATTGACAAATCTAAGTTTTTAGAAATTAAAAACAAACAAATGTTTCGTGATATTGAAACAATAAAACATATTTCACCTGTCGACAAGTTATGTGAAGCTTGTATAAATGGAAAACAAGCATGTTTGCCATTTAATAAATCGAAATCTAAAATAGTGCAACGACCTTTATTTAACGTGCACAGTGACGTGTGTGGTCCCATCACTCCTACAACACTTGACGGCAAAAACTATTTCGTTATCTTTGTTGATGAGTATACCCACTACTGTGCAACATACTTAATAACTCATAAATCAGAAGTTTTTGTTGCTTTTCGAGATTATGTAGGAAAGTGTGAAGTTCATTTTGGTTCGAGAGTTGTCAATTTGTACTGTGATAATGGTGGTGAATATTTATCAAAGGAAATGAAAGAGTACTGTGTGCAAAAAGGTATTAGCTACCACTTAACAGTGCCCCATACACCAGCTTTGAATGGTGTTTCTGAAAGATTGATAAGATCAATTACAGAACGCAGTCGCGCTATGATATCTGGTGCGAAATTAGATAAAACATTCTGGGGTGAGGCTGTGCTTACTGCTACTTATTTAATTAATATCAGTCCCACCAAAGCACTGAAAATAGCAAACACACCATTTGAGTTGTGGCACAATCAGAAGCCTCAATTGAAATATTTAAAGATTTTCGGTTCCACTGTTTATTTCCATAACAAAACAAGGAAAACCAAGTTTGATGAAAAATCCTTAAAAGGGATCTTGGTTGGCTATGAACCGAATGGTTATAAGGTGTGGGATGTGGTAGATGAAAAGTTTGTAAAAGTCAGAGATGTAATTGTTGATGAGATGAATTTCTTATCAAGTAGACCAGTGAAGTCTAAAGGAATAATATCGGAATATTCCAGTATTGAAAACTCTGGCAAGCTTATTGAGAAGCTTAATAATTCTGATTACCTGAAACAAACGGAACCTACCTCATTAGGTCCACTACCTAATAAATCTGTAAGTGAAACAGATAGGCATTCAGACTGCTCTTCATTTCAAAATGAATTGTCTCCATCACACAGTAAAATGACTTCACATGACCTTAGAAGAAGTGATAGAATTAAAAATTTACCCTCTGTGTCCTACAATGAAGACGATGATATCTCTGGTAATTGTTTGTTGTCTGCTTCATCTTTCTTATATGAAATACCTAAATCGTTGGATGAAATTAAATCAAGGGATGATAAGCACTTATGGCAACAAGCTATTAACGAGGAAATTAAATCACTTAACGAAAACGAAACGTGGACATTTGTTCCAAAACCTACTAGCAGAAATATCGTCGACTGTAAATGGATATTTTCAATTAAAACTGATGAAAATGGAAAACCCCTTGAAATATAAAGCGCGTTTAGTTGCTCGTGGTTTCAGTCAAGAATATTTAATAGATTACAATGAAACTTTTGCACCTGTTGCTAGAATTACAAGTTTCAGATTTATATTAGCTTTTGCAAATCAATTTAATTTGCTTGTCCACCATATGGATGTTAAAACAGCATTCTTGAACGGAAAACTGGAAGAAGAAATATACATGAATATTCCTGAAGGAATTCCAAGTCACGAAAATTACGTCTGTAAATTAAATAAAGCATTGTACGGTTTAAAACAATCTGCACGATGTTGGTTCCGTACGTTCGAACAAGCTTTAGTTGAAAAGGGTTTTCTAAATTCATCAGCTGACAGATGCATTTATATTTTGGATGTAGGTGACATTCAGAACAACATTTACGTTTTACTTTACGTGGACGATCTTATAATTTCAACAGGAAACATTAATACCATGATTAGTTTTAAAAATTACTTGATGAACAAGTTTAAAATGGTAGATTTAAAAGAAATCAAATGTTTCTTGGGAATAAAAGTTGAGCGGTCTAAAAATAAAATAACATTAGACCAGAGACTGTACATAGAAACAATCTTAAAAAAATTCAACATGAGTGAGTGTAACCCTGTCAGCACACCTTTAGAAAGCAAAGTGGATTTTAACTCTTTAAATTGTAGTGAAACAATAAAGGCACCTTGTAGAAATGTTATCGGGTGCTTGATGTATATTATGCTATGCACGAGACCTGACTTGAGCTATGCAGTAAACATCTTGAGTAGGTTCGCTAACAAAAACAACCAATCACTTTGGTCACACCTAAAAAGGTTGTTGCGTTATTTAAAAGGGTCTATTGATCTCAAGTTAACTTACGTTCAGAGCGACTGCAGCAGCATAAACAAAAATATATTAAGTGGCTTTGTCGACTCTGATTGGGGTAGTAACGAGGTAGACCGAAAAAGCACGACGGGATATTTGTTTATATTATTTGAACAATGCACAATATGCTGGCAAACAAAGAAACAACTTACAGTTGCAGCTTCATCAACTGAGGCAGAATACATGGCTTTATTTGAAGCGGTTCGGGAAGCTTTGTGGTTAAAATCGTTAATAAACAGCATAAAAATCGAAATACCAAGTGCGATTCCTATTTATGAGGATAACAATGGTTATATATCCATTGCTAATAATCCAACC
This sequence comes from Pandemis heparana, assembly GCA_963854515.1. Taxonomy (NCBI): domain Eukaryota; kingdom Metazoa; phylum Arthropoda; class Insecta; order Lepidoptera; family Tortricidae; genus Pandemis; species Pandemis heparana. The sequence continues at coordinate 12,888,642 of OY978023.1, read as the reverse complement.
AGCCACAAACGATCGAAACACATTGATATAAAGTATCACTTTTCAAGAGAACAAGTGGAGAAAAATGTGATTAAAATGTTTTATGTGTCCACAGGTAACCAATTGGCCGACATCTTAACGAAGTCGTTACCGACAGTGCGTTTCTCCGAGATGAGGAACAAACTAGGTTTATTGTAAATTATATTGTAAATAATTAGATCTATAATATAATAACATAAAGAAATTATAGACATAAGACATAGTTAAGATGGAGTGGTCTGATCAGGTTTTCCTGGGTTTCCCTGATCCTGTGCAACAAATGTTGGACCATGTAAATAATTGTTTCCCCAGAACATGGAGAGTGTGTGATTCAAATATTGTACTTATATACCGAGCATTTTTTTGATTAAATTTTATTTTAGGATTTATTTTGAGGGGGCGTGTTGGAGTTGGAATGCAATACCAAAACAAATCCATTTCACTCTAACTTATACTTATTTATGTATAAGTCCTTCTCTCTCATTGTTAATGTAAATAATGCTTTTAAGTGGATTATGAACTTGCTTCATAGCACTGTTTCATATTTTAGTCTATTAAGAACTGCTATACCGAGTAGACACACCTCTCCTAAAAGTATATTGGAAATATACATATAATTTACTACTAAAGTGAACTTTTATTTAAACCACTGCCCAATAATACATGCACAAAGGCGGACTTATACCTTTAAGGGATTTCTTCCAGTTAACTTTTACATATTGTTAGGATGATGGATTTGTATTGCGGTAGTGGGATACACTCGATTGATTTTTTTACCTTACAGGAGGCAGGGAAAGAGGCTATTTTCCGTTTACGCATTCGACGCCCATTACGGAGTTCACGGAAAACATGCAGAACAGAGATGTTATAGTAATATTCCAGGTAAGTTATGAAAATAACGTACATGTATAATTATGTGTTAACAATATTCACTGAAAAATCATTATTGTACATGCTTTTTTGGATTAACTATTTTAATTTTAGTTATTAGAATTATGATGATTTTTTACTATATTTTTACCGTGAGTATTGCGCTTTTTGTTTAAACTATGAAATATAGTATAACTTGGATGACCAAATAAATATTAATAATACATACACATGGAAAAAAAGAGATCGTTTTTTTTCCAGAAGTACAATTTCATTAAGAATGTTTTTTTTTTCAATAAATAAAAAATAGTAGCTATCTTGTCTGGAACTAGTCAGTGACAATTTAGATTGGTTCCGCTATGTAGTTTATTTTGTCACTGTTTTTACAGACGAAAATCAACCTTGACGTTTCGTAACCTACAAATGAAACAAATCTAGGCAATTGCAACGTTTGCTTTGTTGAAATAGCAATGTTTCTGCTGTATTTAGGGTACGAACAATATATCTGAAGAACAATATTAGCGGATCGATTTTCATATAGGTAACTTGGTAGAAATGATTGGACTGATGATTTATTATTAGTATTAGGTATGCCTCGTTTTCCTGTGCTTTTCTATTTTAATGGAGGCAGGTTTTGAACCAGTATTGTGCAGATTGTATGTCGACTACATAAAAAAGCAGTAGTAACGGAATATCAAAATGAACTTTTTTTCGTAAAACAGACCTTTGACCGGTTTAATTATGTAGTTAAATAAAATCATATAACCGAACTCATTTTGATAAAATTAAGTTAGAGATATACCTACTCTTGCATAGAATAAAGAAAAACATCTAATATTGTTCAGAGCTGGCGAACACAGACCACGCATCCAATAAAAAAGAGACTAATTGAGAACCTCCTTTTTGGAAGTTGGTTAAACATAAAGTACCTAACATTATTTATTGAATATTCCAGAATTTAAACGGGACATGGCCAAATAAACTCCAATACACCATCCGTATGAAAACGGACTTCAATACGCATTTGTATGAAACCGAGGACGGCAGTTTTGGCCCGCATGAGAGATTCGGTATGTATTTCTAATTGCTTAAATAAGTCCTCGCCCGCGTGGCACAGGAGCGCGGGGTAGGACGACAAAGGGGACCGAGAGAGGTGCGGGCGGGTAGTGCGTCTGTCGCCCGCACTTTTCTTGGGCCTCGCGGTCGTCCCAACCCGCGCGTGCGAGGTCTTATTTTAGTGGTCGGACTATAGAGGCCCGTGGCATTTTTCCAGCCCTGCCATCCTATTTACGTCACTGTTTAGCATTTAACGCCGAATCTAGGGAAGGCACTAACTTATATAATGGTCTAATTTTCATATCTGTGTTTTTTGTGTTGTTTCTTTTCTATAAAATTGTATGTTGCTCTTATATGTATTTGTGTGTCTTGCAAAATGAATAAATGTCTTCTTTCTTTCTTTCTTAAAAGCCGAACTATTAGTATTAGTATATGACATTATTAAACTAAATAATTTATTTTGAATTAACTTGCAGGCACCGACTACGAACCGTTCCTGCAACTTCAATGGGCTATAGATACGAGCTACCTATATCTGCTAAGAGGGGTTGAGATAAACCAGGTATCTTACTAACTTCGTCTATAAAAACCCTTTAAACTTACGCGATTTCGCGTGCGTTGCTGTGTATGTGTGACGCATATCTGTTATAAGATATACCTATCTGGCATATGGACTCAATATCTAGCCACTAAAAAAAACTCATTTTACTGTCTCTATAGCCTTATGGTCTCTAATATAATCGCGGCTAAACGAAATGAATATAATACACCCCCTTGCAAAAAAATCGGGCACCTATGGTTTCTTCAGATTTTTAGGCATTGAAGCTTAGAAAGTAGCTTTTATTCACATAAAATTCAAAAACCATGGGTGCCCGTTGTTTTTGCAAGTGGGTGTATCATTATTGTTACACATATTTTCTACAAGATACGGACTGCGATTACCTTAACCTATTTACCGCCCCAGTCATCTAGTCGTGACAGCCAATGCAATGCCTCACACGCCACCGTCATCAATAGATGACTAGTATTCAACTCGAAATTAATCCTTCTGCAATGGAATTAAATCAAGCTAATTTTTCGTTTGGTTTTTACGCAGCATACAGACAGAGCCCGTTTATTTATAGTGTGGCGGCGACTAGGTTAAACGGTCTGGCCTGGATGAATATTGTCGTTTGTTTTATGACCGAATTTCAAACTACATTCATTCATTTATTTTCTTCATTTTACAAACCGATTTTGGGATGCGGCAACAGTAGTAAACCATTTTTTTTTTCAGACACTTATGCTCCAAGAGTTCCCATATTGGAAAGCCAAAGAAAACTCTGGTGTGGGGATGCTGTGCTATCTGTTGGAGCTCCTGTGTCCCCTGTCTCTCATAATAGTGTTCGTGTTCCTTATATCGAAGCTGCTCGATGAGAAAAATACTGGCATTCAGGTAACAAACTAGATTTAATTGGTTTAGGGACTTAAAATGTGGGTTAGGGTCGTAAGGACTAGTTTACAGGACGACAGTAGTTAGATGTTGGGACTTCTGCCTGCGTTAATTATTTATAAAATCATTACCTTGATAAATATTTAAAACAATACGCAATTCGTCAACATTTTGGAATAAAGAAAATCAATCTTGTCAACAAGCGGCACTCATTTCATTTTACCTGAAAATTTAAGCTTTACAGCTTTTTTTAAGATACTCTAAATAAAAACTTCTAAATCGCACACAAAAAACCAGTAACGTTATTTAATCTTAGTATTATAAATTTGCAAAAGAAAAATAGATCAGAAAAGTAAAGTAGGTATATACCAATATAAAAATTTTACATTTCAAAAATAATGTTCTTGCGCTACCATTTTCTTTTTGCTCATTGGAGACGACACCATCAACTCCCTGCAGCTCTCACGACTCCATCACCTCTCTCGTCCATGACACCATCTACTACCCTGCAACATCTTGATGTTGTCCTCCTTTTTTTTAAATATAATGTCTTCTCTGTGATGTCTTCCTTATCTTCTCCTTTTATTTTCGTATTCTATTTTTCGTGTTGAAGTTTATAATTTTATTATGTTTATTAATCTTGTATATCGTCCTCTATTTTTATTTTTTATACAATGTATTATTATAATTTTTTTTTTTTTTAAGTAATCTACGTTATAATATTATTATAGTTCTAAATTATTTCTATATAGTGTCTATTCACAATTTTCACTCCACTCCGTTCTTGTTTTTTTAGTATTTATAGTCTTTTTATTTAGCGCCAAGGCCGCACTGGCAGGGTCGCCATGTGAGGATGGGCGTTGGGAGGCAACTAATATGGCCAAGTTCCGAGTAAATACTGCTCAAAACTTCTGCTGGCACAAACTTTTTGCATGGCCGATTATAGGTTTTCGCTCGACACAGATGGTAGTTTTCGAACTTTAGAGATTTGATGATCTCATTAAATTGTGCACGGAAATTGAACATGGCGCGACGTGCGTGTTTGTAGCTGCAGTGGGTGCAATTGACTGGAGTATGTAACTGTGTTTTTATACAGGTATTTTTCTCGCAGACCAAATACCAAATCCTAAGCAAGCCTCTCCAGTTACGTGACGCACGCACGGTATCTTATTTTCAACCCTAGTGTGAAGGAATTAGTTTGATCATTGAACCAATACCCTGAATTTGCAAGTTTGCTTTCGTTGTTTATCGAACTTGATACTGTGTATGCTGAGCGCAAGCTTTATGTATAGTTTTGCTAGATAATACTCGTATCAAGGTGGCACTTTGATATCTTTTTTCAAATCATAACGCGATAAATAACAGATTTTTCAGCTTCATGTTGCTGTGAATTGATATTTGGCGATTTAGAATGCTCAATCGTTGTCGGGTGAATATTCAGCGGCGTTTTTCTTTCATTTTCGTCTCAGCATATACCATGAAAAGAGATGATGCTGAGACTTAGCTTTTTATGACAACGAAACAGTATGGATGCTGCATTTAGCTTATCCAAAGTTGTTGCGGCTCGTCCTTCTGTTAGGATAATAATCATGGGACGACAATGACGCATGAGCCGAGCAGTCAAAACTCTTGAATGTTGACCCCAATCAACTGTTGTTGTTGTAAATAAAATTACGCAATAAAATGCGATAACATGTCTAATTAATAAGTAATAGGAAATGTCATTTAAAATATCACAGATTTCGAGAGTCTCGCAATAAAAATAAAGAGCAAACAATTGAAAATAAAATCAATAAAGATCTCTTCCAGTCAACGTTCAAGATTTCGCACATAAATTCGGAAAAGTTTGAAATTCAAGCTCGAATTTGAACCCACGTTGCTGCTCAAGAGACCATAGGTCGAACCACTAGGGCCTAGGCTATAGGCTACAGTCTTTATTCGTCACCAGGAGCTCGTCAAGATGGTGGGTGTCTCACCCAACACACTATGCCTGTCCCACTTCATCAACGCGCTGCCGGCGGGGCTGGTGTACGCGGCGGTGGGCGCCGCGCTGTTGGGGGGCTCCGCGCGGCCCATGCTGCCGCACTCCAGCGCGCTGCTGGTGTTCGTGGCATTACTGCTGCACTTTGCCACGGTCGTGGCGCTCGCGTTTGCGTTCGCGTACTTGATTGACACAAGTAAGTTATAAGTAGGTTTTAGGGTTGAGTTATTTTTAAGAGCGCTGACTGTTTAAGAATGTTTGATGCCGACTGTACCTCAAAAAACGGGAGTTCTATAGGATCACTCGTGTGTCTGTCGCAGCCAATTTTATTGCTTGATGGACTGCTGCTAATGTTGAACGACGAAGAAAAACGGCAAACTGTTCTTCCCAGAACATCGACCATTTGATGGTCGCGTTTCTTTGAAACAACGTCAATCTCTCTATCACCTACAAATGTTAACAAGGAAACAGTTCTTAGTCACGAAATAACATGAGATTTGTATGAAACGACTTCTTTTTTGGTCCTCTTAGGGTTGACAAATTAATCATTTTACAACCCTTTATTTTCTACTAACGTGCCTATTTACTTTTTGGATAAGATATAATAATAATAATGATAATATCTTGGGACATTTGACACCAATTGACCTAGCCCCAAACTAAGCAAAGCTTGTAATATGGGCACTAGACAACGGATAAACATACTTATATAGATAAATACATACTTAAATACATATTAAACATCCAAGACTCGAGAACAAACATTCGTATTTTCATACAAATATCTGCCCCGACCGGGGATCGAGCCCGGGACCTCAAGCTTCATAGTCAGGTTCTCTAACCACTAGACCATTCGGTCGTCAAATATATAGCTAACTAACCTAATATCAGCCACGCAGAAAGGTTTTAAGTTTACGGTTTAGCAAGAAATTGGTTGCCGAATGGTATATTTTGTCAAACGTTTGTCGGTCAAATACTTACCCCATTTTTACTACAACTTTCACGGTTCATGTTATACTTCCAGCTCAATACATCACAACGATTTCCGTGTTCGTGTACTCATTCTCGTGGCTCCCATTTCGGTGGCTGGCGTCGGCTATCAGGGACAGTGTGCAAAGTAGAGCGCTCATCACGCTGAGCGGTATCCTTCCACACGTACCCATGGAGTGGTTTTGGCAGGAGGTTGCTGCTAGAGAAAAATATGGTGAGATGATAAATAAATTATAGTTTTTCTCGTTTTGGTGGCTATTATTTTAAGCAAAGTTCTTCTGCACCTACTTGCTTATGGAATGATTCTGGCAGAAAATTGCTGCGCCGCTTGAAAAACATACGGGAAGTTGAAAAGTAAATTATAGATTCGCTCATTTCGGTGGCTGGAGACAGCTATAGAGTAGAGCGTACATTATTTTAAGCAATGTTCTTCCATACATGCCTATGGAATGATTCTGGCAGGAAAGTGGTACGCCGCTTGAAAAAGATATTATGTTAAGATAGTGAGTAGATTATAATTTAGCTCATTTCGGTGGCTACCGACAGGTATCAGACACATCGTGCGGAGAGGAGAGCTCATTATTTAAACAGAATCCCTTCACATCCACGCTTGCTTATAAAATGCAAGCAGAGTTCATGTGATTCTGTTAAATTAGTAGCCATTTTTTTTAGGTCGCGGCGTGACACTCCTGAACATGGCGGAAGCGGCCTCGCTCAAGAACGGCTCAGTGTTGCTAGCGCTAGTGTTCATGGTGGTACAGACCGCCTTGTTCCTCGTGCTCGCCTGGTACCTTTCCTTAGTGCGCCCGGGAAAGTACGGCCAAGCGCTGCCTTGGAGTTTTCCATTCAACGTAAGTTCAAAGAATGTTTGATAAAACTTGCATATTTTAATACATGCTCTTTTGCTGATTTAAAATTTCTAATTAAATTTTTGTGTAACCGATCTTTCAGTAACTAGCCCGAACCTAAACTATATAGTGAATAATACTTTACCGTTGTTGTCAATGGTGCACCGGCCCGAATACTGTTCCCACTTAAAGCAGGGACTTAAAACTCGCTCTCTTAAGATTGATTATCACATACCGAGAACCGGAAGAAAGGTTACAGCGAACCGACTTAGAAAATAATGGGAAATACCGGTTTATTTCGGTTTTACTCTGAACTATCTTAAGTACTCGAGTTTGTGGTGTTCAATAAAGAGTACTAGATGAAAACCCGGCTTCGCTCGGGTGAAATTTGAATCATAATACACTTGTAGGTACAAAATGTAGGTAGAATGTGTAGCCATTATTTCGAATCACTGTTTATTATTTTAATACAAAAATAGGTAGATGTGATAGCATTCACAATAACTGAAATTATCTGCAAGAATATATCCGTGCATGGCGTGAACAACTTGATGAGTCCAAAATGGCAATTTTACAGGGCGGCCATTTTAAAGTTTGAAAATCCGTTTTTATTTTGAATTGGGAATGCATGATTATTTTAAAAGTGTGTTTGGTGATTTTTCTATTGATACGAATAACCATCCTTAGCTACGGAAAAAAGTTTCAGATTTGACGACCGGATAGTCTAGTGGTTAGTGACCCTGACTATGAAGCTAGAGGTCCCGGGTTCGAATCCCGGTAGGGGCAGACATTTGTATGATGAATACGAATGTTTGTGCCCGAGTCATGGATGTTGTATGTATTTAAGCATGCATTTATCTAAAGCCATAGCACAAAGCTTTGCTTAGTTGGGGACTGGGTCAGTTGGTGTAATTTGTCCCATGATATTTATTTGTTTATTATTATTTATTTTTCCGTCGAGCCATATATTTTATAAAAATAAAAACATTTTACTCAGTCACTCGGCGGCCTCTATACGGCTGATAAGCACTGCGCCAATGACATGTCATTTTTTTTTAATTGCTGCTTGAATCTGTGGTAAACGATGACATTTATAGCTAAAAAAAGCAACGGCTAAGTGGCGCCGCCTGTAGAATGTTTGTGTTACTACCATACATGGGGAATTGACATTGTTCATTTTTTTAGTATGCTCCAATTCGAAAACCATTTGGAGGAAAACCATCAAATAACCGATTTATCTTGTCCGATTTCAAAAATACTTTACGATTGCAGATATTTTTGTAAAAGTACGTAGTGAGTTTTGACCTTTGTTTGATCTAACCACCGGGTTTTATGTTTTATGTAAGAATCGGCCATTAAATGTTTGCCACAAAAATGAAGAAAAAAATGTTTAGCTACGGTATCTGTCACGCTATCACTGTTACGTCTACATCATAACATTACATTCTGACTTAACCTACAAACATTAGAAATAAAAGCAAATTCAAAGTATAAAACTGTAACAAACAATGGATATTTATAAAAAAATGTTTTCTGCCGGGATGCAACAATGACTCGAACAAAATCATTGTGAAAATCAGAGAAGGTTTGCAGAAGAAATGGTGTACGCAAGCTAATGTGGAATATTTCAAAGTTTACACGATGCATTGTTGCGAAGACCATTTTAATGTAAGTAGAAGTCAGGAAAGATGTGCAGGGGTGAAACGAAAAAGCAAAAACAGCACGGAAAACAATAACAACGCCAACGAACGGAAATAATTTCGAACACGCGAACATTGTTGACATTAAACGTGAGTTTGCCGTTAAATTCACACACATCTACAGATCTATGACGTTGACATATAGACAAAACCTTTTTTTATATTTCTGTACGAAGGCGATTGGGATCTTGTCAAAATTAACAAATTATCAAACAGCGAAAAATATTTATATTTATTATTAATAAACAAAGATACGTAGAAGCATAATATTCAAGTCAGTTTCTTAAAAAAGTCCATTCTATCAAATAAAGGTGTTAAAAGCACAGCTTAAAAAAAAATAAACAATGCCAATTTCAATAAAAATTACCATAGTGGTTTAGTAACACGAACAATCTACAGACGGCGCCACTTAGCCGTTGCTTCTTTTAGCTAGAAATGTGATGACATTTCTACTACAGATTCAAGCAGTTTTTTTTTTAATTTGATATGCATTGGCGTACTGCTTAACTGCCGTATAAAGGCCCAGTAGTGATGTAACGAATATTCACATTTGCATTTGCATTCGCGAATATTCGCATATTTCTGGAATATTCGCATTCGCATTCCCATTCGCAAAATTACTGCGAATGTTATGCGAATATAAAAAAAAAATTTAGGGTATCTAGTAGTTGTTTAATTAGGTATATAATTTTCGCCGCCCGGTAAGGGAGATAGCCCCATTGGCTTGGCGCTAAATTAAATAGCCCATCTGGCAACATAGAGTGGAATGACATTTCAATCAGATGCGTTCGTTCGTCTCAACTCGGCTATTCTAGGAACAAAAAACAAACGGAACGTACTTCGTATGTACGGGACTGCCACCAAAGTCACCAAGCCATAGACAAATGGTGCCAAATTTTAACAAAAACTGAATATTCGCATTCGCATTTGCATTTGCTAATGTCGAAAATATGACATTCATTACATCACTACCGCCGAGTGACTGAATAAAATGTTTTTATTTTTATAAAATATATGGCTGGACGGAAAAAATCGGAAACTTTTTTCCGTAGCTGAGGATGGTTATTCCTATCAAAAGAAAAATCACCAAGCACTTTTAAAATAATCATCCATTCCCAATTATTCTATTTTTTCTATTGTTATGTTGGCCAATCTCAGGTTTAAGAAAAATCGCACGGCGTATGTGCGCTAGCATGAAACGGAACGTTTGTCATCCTCCGGTGTCAGTTTCGCGCTAGTCTGTGGTGTCCAATATGGCGACTGCGATTTGTCCGTCAGCACCGTTAGAATTTTACAAAATACTCGACAATCCGAATTTTGCGGATACATGTTGTCGACTCGAAAATTTTATTTTTTCACGTTCTATCATTCAGGCAACGTTTCGATCGAGTCTACCGTAGCCGGTCACGAAATTATTAATATAGATTTGTATTGTATTGTATTGTACTCGATTTTTTAAAGAACTGTATTATAATCTAAATAAACCAATCCTGGCAGGGTCGCCATGTGGTGTTGTGCGTTAATGATAATTGATAAGTCAAGCTCGGTCATAGAGTGCTTTATTACTCCCCTTATGCTAGGCATACATGTTATATGTATACGTAGGGCTGAGGTGTGTGCGTGCACACCACACCAATTTATAATTCGGCTTTAGGCTTAAAACCACAAAATTTCATAATACCTTATTCACTAATACCCCTAATTTTCAAATTACCATGGGCTCATAATACCTAAAAATACCTGAAAAGTCAAAATGTCTCTCGTAAAAATTTGATATTTTAGGTATTTTTAGGTATTATGAGCCCATGGTGCAAAGCATACGTCAACGAGCGATGAAATGGCTGGCCGGATGCAATGTAAGGAAACAGCTTTTGTTTATAGTGCGTCGGAAGCTCCCCTGAAAACCGGTTTAGAAATAACCGTCACGAACAACACCGAAATGAGAAGGTTTTGCGCCAACTATATTATATCACTGGAATTCTAACCGGTATCCGAGCCTTGTATTTTTGCAGAAGCAATATTGGAGCAAGACTCCCAAGGTGGAAACGATACCAGCCGAGGAGAGTCAGCTAAACAACCCCGACGCGCAGTACTTCGAGAAGGCGCCGAAAGGCCTGGCGGTGGGCATACAGATACAGAACATCACTAAGGTAAGGAACCACACCGTTATTATAGACCGACTGCTTAAGGCGCTGTCAACAGCAAATGACCTTGAGCAGCGCCACTCTTCACACATACATACATGCATAAATCCCGTCTTTATTACCTCGTCGTTAGCAGAAAAGTGTTTTTATTCAATTTCTGAAGATTATGAATAATTTAACGTAACCATGATTTAGTAATGTTTTAGTAATCATTTTAATTTGACTTATACTTATTTCTTGAATTGCATGTTTTAATTTGTTTAATTTATATTTGTACCTAATGTAATGTATTAATTAATATTTCTACGCCAAAACTGGCAGAATATGCTGTGAATGAATAATTATTATATATAATACCTTGTAAAGTCGTCACAATTTAAAAGGCCCGTTTTGACAGTTCACGCCCATGAAGTTCTCTATTTTTTACCGATCGAAATGTTCTGAACGAATTCCATTTTACATTGATGGGTATCGCTCACTCAGCTAAGTGCTGTGCATAACGATTTTTTCATATTGTCCGCAGACTATTAATAATCGGTTAAGGAAAAAATAAATCGATCTAGATTTTTATTTTTAAGGCCGACTCGCACTTGGCCGGTTTTATTTATTTTATTTAGACCAATTAATTACTGAATTTCACCAGCTGTGTAGTGATCTTTACTGAAAATTATGACCTTGGAGCTCAAAGCCGTAAACAACACTGATTTCAATAGAATGGTTCGTCTTCACCATCTGAAGAAAATGATTGACTGAAAATTCACTTTCTAATCAGAACTTTAATCCAATGACACTTTACAATACATATTTAAATCGATCAAATACTCATGCAAACTTGAATCGATTTATCGTGAGTATAGAGTACCGAGTCGTACGGTGACATCGCTAGTTACGTCGGGAAGACAAATGTCAAAACGGGCCTTTTATTTTGCGACGACTCTACCTACCATATTCTGAGAAATAAATATATTCTAAATATTCTTCTTTATTACTTACGGGGTTGACAGAACCTAAGGTAACAATACCTAAAGGCTATTTAGCATGATTGTGGGCGTATAGTTAGGTGGAAAGGGGTGTCAAAATAGTGATGAGTTGCCAGCCGCATCGCCTGTCTATAACATGATTCATACGATTTTTGCTGATTCCCTCGATGGGCTTTTACTATCTGCGGGAAGAGAAGCAACTGGTACATGTCATTCTATGTTTTTTCTTTGCTTCCAGACCAGACCAGTATGGGAGTTTAAATTATGTTAATATTTATGTTAAATCAATTTTCTTTATAGGCGTTCCCTAAGCACGTGGCGTTGTCTGACGTGACATTGGACGTTTATAAAGGCGAGATTACTGTGCTGCTTGGACATAACGGGGCTGGGAAGACTACGCTTATGTCTATAATTACTGGTAAGCGAATGTCACCCTAATGTCAAAGTGGATCGTTACCATCCTATACACATATACGACGTGTTCCGTGTCTATTAAGAAGCATCATCTGGATTAGCGTTGAAAATGTCGGAAAAAATCAAATGTTTTTTTCGGGAATTTATGAAGTTTTCGTTTTTTTTCCTTTTTTTCGGATTTTTTACGAAAAAACCAATAAGCGTAATGACACAACTGTGACAACTGAACTGAACTGACACCGATGACAATGGCAAATTAAGTCTATAATCATTTACCTATCCACCAGTATTAAGAAAAATAACCGATTGAAACCGGTTTTTTTTGTTTTTTTTTTTTCGGAAAAATTTAAGCGGAGAATTTCATGGTTTTTTTTCCGTAAGAAGCGAGGAAAAGAAACGGGATTTTTTCTGGAAATTTTCAACGATAATCTGGATAAGGTGGATTTGATGGACACTGGGCTGACAACTTAGTTACAGTCACGAGTCTGCAGATGTTTATAGACCACAGGATCTCTTACCATCATTTCAGGAGGTCGGTGTGTTCGTTTTTCAGCTCAGTGTTCTAAAATAAAAGTTTCTCGGACCTTGTTTTGTTTACAAGGCCGAGTCTCACACACCCTAGAAAAATGGCACTGCAAATCTTTTAGTCAGATCTTCTTTATCAGGTCTGATGTCTCCCACTTCGGGGCGGGTTCTTGTGAACGGCAAGGACACTCGTTCCCAGCAGAAGGAAGTCCGGTCCCAGCTGGGACTGTGTCCGCAACACAACCTGTTCTTTTCGGACCTCACTGTCCTTGAACACGTGATGTTCTTCGCCCTGGTAAGTGATGTGCGCCGTGAAGAAACTATAATACTCTTCTCTTATTCGTTATAAGCGTGGTGAACTATGTGACTAGTCGTGTTATTCTCTTTTTTAGCTCAAAGGCGGCACGTTTAAGGACACCCGAGTTTCAGCTGAAAACCTGCTTAAAAAGTTGAATTTGCAAGAAAAGGCTGACTCCAAAACAGATGAGCTGTCAGGCGGCATGAAGCGGCGCGTGCAGCTGGCCTGCGCGCTGGCCGGCGGCGGCAGCGTGCTCATACTGGACGAGCCCACCAGCGGCCTGGACGTGGAGACTAGACGCGAGCTGTGGGACCTGCTGCTGGTAAGACACGAAGCGGCGCGTGCAGCTGGCCTGCGCGCTGGCCGCTGCTCGTGCTGGACGGCAGTTGGTCGCCTGTTGGTGTAACGCTGTGTCTGTGCACAGAGCCTGCGTGGCGAGCGCACGGTGCTGCTGACGACGCACTTCATGGAGGAGGCGGACGCGCTCGGGGACCGCGTGGCCGCGCTGCACGCCGGCCATCTGCGCTGCCACGCCACCACCATGTTCCTCAAGAAGGCTGTCGGTGAGCAACACACATAATAGATAAATACTCTACCCTAATAAACTCTGCACGAATAGGTACATACAAAAATAACTACCTCCCCTTTCCCTTTTAGGGATGAGTTCGCATTTGTGCATTTGTGTTGTCCTGTATTCATCTTTTTTATGTGTTTTATGTACAATAAAGAGTTCTACATACATACATAACTTCCCAAATCGGCTTTGGAAGATAATCTGCTCATGACTAAAAAGGCACTATAGCTTTCGCTGTGGCAACCCTAATATGTCATGTGAAACTGTCAACTTTCTTTGACATTTATTTACTTTTAAATTGTCATTTCAGCATTTGACAAGAAATGTTTGAGGCTCCAGTAAATACTCCGGATACGTAACAAAATCAACAAACCAAAAACACAACGTTACAGCGTATGTGACTGTATAGATTTGTTGATTTGCAGTTAGCAAAAATTAACACAAAAAATTTCACATTAAAATAAAGTCCTGCCGGACGCTCGCCACTCAGGCCTTAGGGCCTGTCTCACCACTCCTTAAACTGTCAGTTATCTATGATTCCGTCTCTATTTATTACTACGAAACAGACAGAGACGTCATCATAGATAACTGACAGTTAAGGAGTGGTGAAACGGGCCCTTAATCTTACCCTTGCTTTACAGGTACCGGCTACCGTTTGTCGTTCACCACGATCGGGCCGCCCAACGAAGCCGCCATCACAGCCGCCATCCGCGCTTCTATACCTGACGCTACACTACGGGACGAGGCGCTCCACGCGCTCACGTACAACTTGCCCGCCAAGGACTGCTCGCAGTTCCCGACTCTCTTCAGTAGCTTGGAGGAAAAGAGGTCCGAGCTCGGAATAGACTCCATCGGCGTTGGAAAGAGCACTCTGGATGAAGTGTTTTTGAGGTAAGGCGTAGTTTAAGCCACACACACGCTACACTACGGGACGAGGCGCTCCACGCGCTCACGTACAACCTGCCCGCCAAGGACTGCTCGCAGTTCCCGACTCTCTTCAGTAGCTTGGAGGAAAAGAGGTCCGAGCTCGGAATAGACTCCATCGGCGTTGGAAAGAGCACTCTGGATGAAGTGTTTTTGAGGTAAGGCGTAGTTTAAGCCACACACACGCTACACTAAGGGACGAGGCGCTCCACGCTCTCACGTGCAACTTGCCCGCCAAGGACTGCTCGCAGTTCCCGACTCTCTTCAGTAGCTTGGAGGAAAAGAGGTCCGAGCTCGGAATAGACTCCATAGGCGTTGGAAAGAGCACTCTGGATGAAGTGTTTTTGAGGTAAGGCGTAGTTTAAGCCACACACACGCTACACTACGGGACGAGGTGCTCCACGCGCTCACGTACAACTTGCCCGCCAAGGACTGCTCGCAGTTCCCGACTCTCTTCAGTAGCTTGGAGGAAAAGAGGTCCGAGCTCGGAATAGACTCCATCGGCGTTGGAAAGAGCACTCTGGATGAAGTGTTTTTGAGGTAAGGCGTAGTTTAAGCCATCACACACGCTACACTACGGGACAAGGTGCTCCACGCGCTCACGTACAACCTGCCTGCCAAGGTCTGCTCGCAGTCCCCGACTTTCTTTAATAGCTTGGAGGAAACGAGGTCCGAGCTCGGAATAGACTCCATAGGCGTTGGAAAGAGCACTCTGGATGAAGTGTTCTTGAGGTAAGGCATCAGACAACGCAACGTTTTTTTTATTTCCCTAAATTAATAACTAATAACCATTTCGAGAGAAACTTGTAGCACGCAAAAGAATATTTTTGTATATTTTTTTTTAATATATGAAAAATTAAAAATGTAGTCATGCCGATTTACGATGCATCGATATTCCCGTCTAAAGAATGCTGCTTATAATGACAGTTATTAATTTAGTTTTTGTTTTGTTTTAGATTATGTAGCGACGTCCATACATCGTTCACTAGTGAACAGACTGACACGATTGGAGCTGGTGAGTTACATTGTTGTTTTTTTTTTCTATTCCAACGAGGGTCCTCATCATAAAAATTAATTCAGACACATCATTCAAACAGATGACGCTTAGCGACAAATATTCGCATAGTAACAAGGTCACGTGACAGTTGGTAGCAGATAGAAAAATTCGAAGGCTTACTCACCTGCTATGGGTGGTGTAGGGGTATCACGCGTCACGGGATGACGAGGACCCGGGTTCCCCGGCATAGCTTTACTTTTCGGATTTTTCTATGTGTTCTAATTTTCAGTGCCGTTTAGAAACTGTACCTAGAATTTAATTTATTTAATTCTTAGGTTCTGACAATTTTTTTTATTTGCAGACATGACGTTCGAGAAACTGACAGGCGCAGCGTTGTATGCTTGTCAGTTCGCGGTGCTCATAACGCGTCAACTGTACTACATCACGTCCAAACTCAGCTCCTTCATTATACTCGTAAGTTTGCACAATACCGAAATACGGAAATCCGTGGAACCGAAGTGTAGTTGGTTCTAGAAAGAGACGGGTAGTATATCGCCCGCGTTCAGCTCTCGCGTGCTCTTGTGCTAGCCGTGCTGTGGACATCTTGATTCGAGTGATTAAGTGGCAATCGGAAATTTGTTTCTCCTACAGTCGAAACACGAAGTCTGACGCACCTTAACTTTTTCACCGCTAAGCATCTTTTGTGTCACCACAGAATAAGTTATAGTACTAACGTACAGAAGGATTAAATAAATCAAACTAGCCGCGTACACATTAAGCACAATCTAGCTCGCTCCTGATACATTTACCTACAGCGATAATAGCTTACAGCCCCACTCCATTACATATCTCGCAAAGCATTAATGCAAAAATTTACATTACTACGCGAGAGCGCTTCTTTTAGTTTTAACTGTTTCAATCATGGCCGTTCACGACGTCACCGTGAACTTATTACGGTTGTAGTAGTCATCGTTCGTTGCTAGGTAACTAGGTACACAAATAACGCGCGACTCGGCCGGCGTGCGAGGCGAGCGGCAACCTACTGCCATTATCCTGCCCGGCAGGAGCGCCGGTTGGTCGTATCTAAACAGCGGAGTGTCACTCGCAATTATCAGCTTTATCTTGTCAAATGAAGGTGGATTTTACACTGCATGTACTGACTTCATATCAATTCAATAGCGGCGAAATGGTTATGAATTTCATCCGCAAAATATTAAGAGGTAATCTATTTTATTTCAGCAAGTAATCCTGCCCATTCTGTTCCTATTCCTGATGACGAAGCTATCCAACGACGCGGACACCACGCATGTAGCCCGCAACAACGCGACCGCCATGAACCTGGACCTGTACAAAGACATGGCCCAGAAGCGCGTCATGTTCAACATCCACTCGGAAGATGCGCTGCCGGCGTTGAGGGACGCCTACAAGAAGGTGGACTTTGAACTGGCTTCCGATGTTGCTGATGGTATGTCAACTCATGATATCCATCCGCCATCTTTCATTATTCACCTTTCTCTTTCTTTCATTATACCATTTTTTACTAACTCCGACGCAAAAAGGGGTGTTATAGGTTTGACGTCGATGTCTGTGTGTATGTCTGTCTGTGGCATCGTAGCTATCAATTTTTTATTCGAAAGCCAGTTTCCTTGCGGTGGTTCCTAGCCATACATATTGTTAACTCTGCTAGAATCTTATACTTCAGCTGTTAACCACTGTCGATGATAAGGGTTAACGAGGTCTGCTTTTAATAAAATAGTCAAAATACTTGCACGTTTTATTAATGATCTTATCATCACAAAAGTCAATCACGAAGTGTCGTTAAAATGGCGGACACATTGGTTTTTATACCTAGTTCGTTATAATCAATTGAACGACTCAAACTGACAGTTCCGATGCAAACTTTAACAAAACAGTACTATTATTCAATATCAGTATTTCATGACACTATACAAAATAATATGTTGTTATAAATAGCAAACAAAATATCAAAATGCTAACAATATATACATAAATCACGTATCTATCCCTTTACGGGGTACACAGAGCCTAAGGTAACAAGCGAGCGGATACTTCCAATTCCTGGCCAGGAGAAGACGTAAAATTGTGTATACACCTCGGGCGGTGATAAAGAAGCCTAAGGTTAAGGAGGAGGAAGCCTCGCCTTTGGCTCGTGCGACAAGTTCCTGCGATCTGAGACGTTCTTTATTTCACCACCCTGGACACGTCCAGCATTACACGTAATATACTATTATTATTGTTCCTTTGCAGCTGTGCTCCGTACCGGTAAACGCGACATTTTGGAATACAACAAATATCTCGTCGGTATCGAAATTAACGATACAGATGCGAAGGTAAATAAATTTTTAATACTTCATTACATTACTAACTATCTAATCTATGTATATGCAGCTTACGGCAAACTTTTTGAGCAAGAACGACGTGGAAGGGGCAAGTTCGCGCATGTACTTTTATACCAAAGAGACGCTTCACTTCTACGCGTTCAAGGTCATGCTCCAAGATGTTTGCCGGCCACTGTATCTAACAATAATCTGGTAGTAGAATTCTGGTGGTCATTCAGCCAGGACCGTCTCCGCAGGAGGGAACTCTTCAACGACGGATGGTCAACACAGTCAACAAAAAATACAGTCAGCAGTAAAGCTTGTAACTAAAATTAAATTTTTAAGTTGCGTTATTCTTAAAACTTGTCTGGACACACCACGTGACTAGATCCGTAGGCTGATTGTCTAATTAGCTCGCAATCGCCATCGTGTTAATTTTTACGGTTCATGTATGGGCCGACAATTGGCATCGGAATCGGCTAGCTGTCACATTCATACAAGAACTGTCAAAATGAACACGATGGCGATTGCGAGCGAGTTAGGCAATAAGCCTACCGATCTATTGGCGAATATTGGCTCCAACATTGGCGTTCCCCAGGCGCTGTACACGACCATAGTGCGTCACGCGGCGCCGGTGGCCGTGAACCTGGTGTCCAACATGCTGGCCAGCCAGCTGGGCGGCGGGGCCGGCGCGCGCGCCATCACGGTCGTCAACCACCCCATAGAGGGCTCGTTCGTGCCCACCAGCGTCGAGAAGGTCGTTCAACCCAAGAGCCACATCATGCTGCAGTTGTGGGTGTTCTATGCCAGTTTCGGTGAGTCTCTTTTAGCCATTTAGGCCCACTTGCATAGGCCAGAGTTAAAAAATTAAATCGCTAACACGGGGTTAAATCGTTAGCCCTGGTCCGTGCAATTGGCCCTTAGGGTTCCGTATAAATCACGTTTTTATCCGTTACGGGGTAGATAGCGCCGGATAATACTAATATTTACATACTTGCGGGTGGTAGGACCTTGTGCGAGGTCCGTCCGGATCGCTACCACCATCTTACTCGCTAATCCTGCCGCTAAGCAACAATGCTTGCATGCTGTGTTCCGGTGTGGAGAGTAAGACAGCCGGAGAAATTACAGGCACAAGAGGCATTTCATCTTAGCCCTCTAGGTTGGCAACGCATCTGCAATCCCTCCGGGGTTGCGGGTGTCTATGGGCAGTGGTGATCGCTTACCATCAGGTGACCCACTTACTCGTTTGCCTTCCTATTCATATATATATATAAAAAAAAAACTAATGCTGGATAATATTAGTTTTTCGGAATTTATGTGCGAAATTACATTTTGAAATTTGCCATGAGAGAAAACATTGCGAGGGAAGGTGTGAAGTTCGCAATCTGCATTGTGGGCCCGCGTGGGAACTATAGCCCAAGCCCTCTCGTCTGAGAGGCTTGTGCCCAGTAGTGGGACGACTATAGGCTGGACATGAAAGCAAAACAAATTATTGCATTTCATTTCTACGTGTATCGAATGTGTGTAAATAAATGTTTCTCTCTCTCTCTCTTATTTAATTTCAAACGTTTCAATTCCAGTGTTGTTCGCCTCCCTCATCAGTATAACCACGTTGCCGTGCAGAGAGCGGGTGACAGGAACGCGCCACATACACCAGATGTGCGGGTGCCCGCTCGCACTGTACTGGGCCGCCTCTCTCACCGCTCATCTCTGTCAGTCGCTACTGTTATTAGTGCTGCCTACGATCATAGCGCCGTTGCTCTTCGATACTGACCACACTTTGAATCAGGCAGGGTTCCTGGGTGAGTATATTGTTGGACAAAATGTTTAATTATTATTAGATAACGGGACTTGATCACGTAAATAAAAAGTATTTTTGTAAATAACTCGACGTTTCGGACGCGACTTTGCATCCATGGTCTCGAGAGGACTGAAGAGGCGGGGTATCAACATCTTCTAGCTGCACGGATTTTTCTAACTACCCGCACTTGGTCTTTATTATTAGTTTGAATCATTGACGTACAATAAACAACTAGACTCCCAATCACGTTCAAAAACTGTCGGAAGCAAAAGTCTGCACGACGCGTCTATTGTGCAGAGTTTTGGTTCAGTCGTGTTTCGACCGCGCTTCGATAACAATGTACGTGTCTTTTTCGCACCGTAATCTCAAACGCTTGAGAACAAGAGACAGACAGGTTTCCAGCGCGTGGCGTCGTGTCATTACTTCTCACGATCGTATGCAATTGACATTAAACATTACTGCCACGAAATAAGATGTTAATTTGAACGAATATGTTCATGTTATCTGTGTAAGTTGATGTGTTGACACACACAATACATAGACAACGCCGCTCGGACGTTTCTTGAGGCACTTTTGTTTGCGATTGGGAGTCTAGTTGTTTATTGTAAGTCAATGGTTTGAATCGATACAAATGTTTAATAATGGACAGGATTATGTTAAAGATAAAATTAGCTTTGTGCGCCGTTTGTTGGGGTATGGAATGGTCTCGGTGTTGCTTAGAAAATTAACTCGAAGCTCTATTTGGGTGGGTTTTGGTATTAATACGTATACAGTACAGGGTATATTTAAAAAAAACCGGAATATTTTAGCAGGGGGGTTGAGTTAGTTTGTCTAAATAGCCCCGTAAAATGACTTTCTGCCAAGTTTCTGGCGGCGCATTCTTCTTGGCAATGATGGTCTTTCCGAATGCGCTGGTAGATTCAAAAGAAGACATGTAAAAGAACCCTGGGCGGCCTGTTTGCAAAACAAACTTTAGTTAATTTAATAGCATGAAATGTGCAGCAGTGGGACGCATATAGGCTGTAGAGTGTAGATCATGAAATGCTTGATTCCAGGCGTACTGACGGTGATACTTATTCTTGGAGTGCTGGCGTTCTCGGTCGTAGCGTACCTGCTGAGCACGGCGTTGACGGAGCGCAGCGTCGGCGCTGTCCTAACAGTTTTCACTGTTGTCTTTAGTAAGTACAACGGATACACGCCATCTGACGTACATACATACATATTTACATTTTAATCACGTCTTTATCCCTTATTGGGTAGAGAAAGCTTAGGGTAACAAGGCTTAAAAATCACCACGCTATCTTTCTTACTACTTTCAATATTTTTTTAGGTTGTCACCCTAGGCAGCTACGACCTTTGACATATTTATAGCTACCCCGCGGGAACTATGCAAAATTCCAAGATAAAAAGTAGCCTATGTTTTAATGTAGGATGCGAGCTATCTCCGTTCCAAATTTGATCCTAATCTGTCCAGTCGTTTCAACGTGAAGAAGGAACAAACACACACTCACTCACAAACTTTCGCCTTTATATTAGTAGGCTGAAAATTATGGGACAAAAAAGGACCCGGCTGGTAGTATTAATTTTCATATGAGCTCTTATCAATAATTTTGATGTTAGGTGCAAAGGAGTTGAATTTAGACAATAGTTCAGATAAATTTACACTAGGTATGGGTAGATATGGGTAAGGTAGGTGTGGTTGTAATGTAACGCTATGGTGTCTGTCAAACGCTATATCTAACTATAATATTATAAATGCGAAAGTATGGATGGATGGATGGATGGATGGATGGATGGATGGATGTTTGTTTGTTACTCAATCACGCCAGAACGGCCCAACGGATCTGGATGAAATTCGGCACATAGATAGAGAAAAGTTTGGAATAGCACATAGGTTTAAGATTTAAGGTTTAAGATTATTTATTTCTCAAAAGAATTACATTCACTTACAATGAGAAAAAATGTTTACAAAAATGAAAATATTTCGACGGTTAATCTAACATGCAAATAAAATAAAAAGTACATATTTCGAGGGTAGTTAAACGTAATACAATCCAATCTGTACTTAGCTTACTCTCGTGATAAAAATAAGTAAACAGGGTAGTTAATTTTATTCACACGGATCGAGCGCAACTGGATGTGGCAATAAGTGCTGCATAGGCTACTTTTTATCCCGGAAAATTGCGTAGTTCCCACGGGATAGCGATAAACGAATTCTTTGCGGACGAAGTCGCTGGCAACAGCTAGTGTATATGTAAAGATAAATAAATAAATCATTCGGATTTTTAATGAACAATTCGCATTTTGCAAAATTTCATTTTGATATTAATTTCGATTTCGATTTTTATTTTGATTTTGATTTCGATTTCTTGATTTTGATTTCAAATTCGAATTCGATCTTAATTTTGATTTCGATTTTAATTCTGACTACGAATATACTTGATGTGCAACCACCGATTCCCACTTGGCAGGCTTCATAACGCCAGCGATGCACCTGGCGGCGTTGGCGCTGCAGCGCACCTCAGGCGTCACCTTCGCGATCCTGCAGACGGCGCGGCTGTTAGCCCCGCCGCACACGGCCGCGCTCGCCATCGGCAAAGCGGCGACGATCGCGCGGCTGAACGCGCTCTGCACCCTCAACAGGGACAAGTGTCCGGCTATAGTCGTGTTCGAGAAGGGGTTCGATGTGAAGCAGTGTTGCGGTGAGTTGATAGATTTAGGGTCTGTTTCACTACACTGGTAATTTCCAGTTTTCTTAAGTGGTGGTCGTTATTACAACAGCAGATAACGTAATGCATTATTTGCACGCAACGAACAACAATTATTATCCTGTTATCATTATTCGTTGTCTGTTGTCAACGTTGTTCATACGCGCACTGTTGCCGCACTTGGCACAGAAGCGCAAGCGAGTGCGCAACAAATCAAGTAGGTGTGTGCGAGAGATAACGCTATACGCGTGAGCTCGCATCGAAATCGCAATTCAAATAACTGACTTTTGGTATCATTATTAGCTGTTGCTGTTTGTTGTCAGTCAGTAAAATAACAACAGAGCGTTGTTTTGCTTTTGTTCCCGTACGTTTTTATTACGCTGCGATCACGACGAAATATGAATAACAATTAGTTAATAATAAGTTCATTATTGTTTTGTAAAACAGCAATATAACAGGATAACAGACAACAGTTTACAATAACAGCTATTTAAGAATAACACAACACTGTTATTCATTATTGCAAAACAGCCGTTATTGCCACCACTATTTATTACTATGAAACAGAGGCGTCATCATAGATAACTGACACTTAAGATAGGAACTTAACAGTGTGGTAAAACAAGACCACCACCACCATGACGCCTTAATGCGATTCTATTCCGACTCAGTTAATGTTTTTGCTGTCATTTTTAGGGTTCCGCACCTCGAAAGTAAAAGCGGAACCCTTATAGGATCACTTATTTTCTCAGGACCGCGTGCAGATATAAAGCTGAAATTTATATTACTCAGGTCTACTGTCCCTTGGAGCTGTGAAAAAATTAAACATCTAAGCCAACGCTATCAAAAGATACAGCCGTTAAATGCCGCAAATTTCCACAAATTTTCGAAACTCGCTAGTGAATCTAAACCTATAGGGTATTTCCCGTGAACTTAGAATCGTGAAATTTGGTACGAAGCAACGTCTCATAGCACAGATAAAGGGAAAATGGCGAAAACCGTAAATTTTGTACAGGTTTGTACCGAACTCTCGGTGCGCGAGTCCGACTCGCACTTGGCCGGTTTTTAATATGGATCTGACAGCGAGCGAACCTAAACTGAATTGGAGTCTTTATGGAAGTTATTCGAAGCCGCGTTCCATCGTCGAGTGGTCCCCATTAGTAGTTTAATTTGGTTGTGGAGTAGAGTAGTTTAAAGTAAAGTTTTGTTGCAGAATCGACATCTGACCCCGTGAGTTACTTCAGTATGGACGAGAAGGCGCCCGGAATGGAAATGATCATCATGGCTATTCAGTTTGTTGTTTTTGCTGTAAGTATTAGCTTCGGGAGCGCATTTTACTCATAATAAACTCATTATCACTTCAAACAAGGGCGTGCATTGTTGTAGGCAGCGCGTACAAATAGGGAATATGCATTAAAAAAAATCACATTTCTTAATAAAATATGAAAATATAGTAAAAAAGATGTCAAAAGGTTAAATTAAAAGTAAAATCGGTCAAGAAATACGGAAAATATAAGAGTTTTAAACTACCAATTAGTCAGTGATTAGAAAGAGAGATCCGATATGACATGTGACGTCATTTGTCACAACGCCCACATAAACTCCATATTAAAAGTCCGTTTTTCTAGAAAGAGATGGAGACAAATCTTTAATAGCTTATATCTCGGTTATTTTTATAGTTATTTGAAAAATATTTTTTTCATGTTGTTTATTACATAAATGAGCTTCTATAGCAAGCCATGAAAAAAAATCATGAATATTCCCTATTACACCCCCTTGCAAAAAAAACGGGCACCCATGGTTTTTGTATTTTATGTGCATAAAAGCTTACTTTCTAAGCTTTCATGTCTAAAAATCTGAAAAACAATAGGTGCCCGATTTTTTTTGCAATGGGGTATATATTGCGTCACGTCCGCTGCCTACCCCGGCTAGCACGCCGCTGAAGTTAGGCATACGGTAGGTGCTGCTGCTGCTGGCGGAGCGCGGCGTGTTCTCGCGCGTGCGCGATCAGTTGACAACGGCGCGGCTGCGGCGGCCCAAGGCGCGCTTCCACGACACTATGGTGCGCGCCGAGAACGCCTACGTCGAGAAGGCCATACAGCTGCGTAAGTATCAACTATAGTCTATAGCCCATCGAGGGAATGAGCGAAAATCTTAGAAACCATGTTATAGGAGATTCGGCTAACGACCCATCGCTATTTTGATACCCGCAGTATACGCCAATAAGATATTTTTTTTATTTTATTTTTTTATTTTTTAGAGATGCCTCTCTGGACTCTCTTGGAAATACAATCTAGTCTTAAGACTAATAAGTATTTTAAATTTGACCTAAACTACTAATAAGGCTAAAAACTAAGAATGTGTTCATTAACACTTTTCTTATTGTCTCTATTAAGGGGAAGACACTTAGTTAATGTGTTCATAATATATAGCACTCACTGCACTCATTACGCTATCACTATACTAAACTAACTCAAATGGTTTTGTCCTTTTCAGTCTTCTCTCTATGTCCGTGATATCAAGATAATTAATGTTATAAAATAACTGTGTCATTCATTCTTTGTAGCTAAGAAGCAAATCAACGAAGCGATATTATGCTATGACGTCTACAAGAATTACCCGACGCTGTTCAAGAAATCGTGCTTCGCCGTCAAAGGCATCAGTTTCTCAGTGAAGAAAGGTAAGCAATTAGTTACACGGGTGTCTGTCAAGTTTTTAGCAAGATGTTTGTCAAGTTCTTTGTCTAGATGTTTATCAACGTGTTTACATGTTTGCCAAGACTTTTGCCGACTTGTTAGAGATCATCGTCAAGATTTTTGACAAGTTCTTTAGCAAGATGTTTCTCGAGTTCATGTCAAATTGTTAGTCAAGTTCTGAAAAGACATAAAAGACGATATGGACATTGAGCGGGAACGCAGGGCATTGTCGGTCCGGGGAGGGATGCTGGCGCATAGATTTGCTCGCTGCAGTATAGACGTGAAGTTAACGTTGTTCCGAGCATACTGCCAGAGCTTCTATGCGAGTGGTCTATGGGTCTGTTTCAAGCGGTGGTCCTATGATTCCCTGTGGATCCAATACAATAATATTCTCAGGGCACTGTTAAGGCTTCCCCGTTTTTGTAGCGCGTCGAGGATGTTCGCCGCAGTTAGCACGGACGATTTTTATGCTATTATACGCAAAAAGACTGCCTCTAGTGTAGCGCGATTGCGGGGGAGCACTAATAGTATCCTGAGAATGATAGCGGAGAGGTTCGATTCTGCCATTCACGCTCGTTTTACCGATCTCCATGTCAGGGGACTAGAATAAGGTTTATGGCATTAAAAAATGTATGTTAATTTTTGTGTAGTTCTAACATAGGTTTTTAAGATTGTAATACTAACATTCTATGGAATTTTTGTTGTTTGGTAATAAATATTTATTTATTTATTTATTTATTTTAAAAAAGTGTTTTTAACATATTTGACAAGCTCGAAGTGTCATATACTTTGTCTAAGGGGAAGACCTGAGTGGACGTGATTAAGTTGTTTGCCATGATGTTTGTTAAGTTCTTTGTCAATTTCTAGGTAGGGTGTATTGTGTTGCTATAGATCGACCGCTTAACTGAGTCCGCACCCCTGCAACACGGGGGCGTGGGGTAGGCGACAAAGGGGGCCTCTGTGCGGGCGGCAGGCGCACTACCCGCCCGCACAGCTCTCGGTCCCCTTTGTTGTCCTACCCTACGCCCCTGTACCCGCGAAGGGGAAGGCTCAGTTAAGCGGCCGGTCTATAAATGCTACGTTGTTTTCTCTCAGGCGAATGCTTCGGGTTGCTGGGTGTGAACGGCGCCGGCAAGTCCACGACGTTCAAGATGCTGACCGGCGAGTTGCAGCCCTCCCGGGGGACCTTGTTCGCGCACCAACACCACCTCCAAGACAGGACACAGGTATACTTTTTGAAGTGGCGATGGGCGGGGTACCTGGGAAGACGGAACGAGGACAGGTGGTCGAAGGCGGTCGCAGAGTGGTGGCCAAGAGTGAGTCGAAGGTCAGTGGGCAGACCACCAGCACGCTGGTCGGCTGTGGGTGAGGACCGGGCGAGGTGGCGTGACAGCGCGAGGATGTGGGCTGATTAGATTCTTTCCCAAACATGCAACGAAATATTGATGTTATGTCAGGGGGTGTACACTCCGCAGTTTAGGTACGATCAACC